>JBBPBX010028306.1:9200-36664 GCA_038048925.1 Garcialebias charrua
GGAGAAATCACTACACGTAAGGGGCAAGGCCGAAAACCAACATTGAATGCCCGTGACCTTCGATCCCTCAGGCGGTACTGCATCAAAAACCGACATCAGTGTGTAAAAGATATCACCACATGGGCTCAGGAATACTTCAGAAAACCACTGTCAGTAACTACAGTTCGTCGCTACATCTGTAAGTGCAAGTTAAAGCTCTACTATGCAAAGCAAAAGCCATTCATCAACAAGATCCAGAAACGCCGCCGGCTTTGCTGGGCCCGAGCTCATCTGAGATGGACTGATGCAAAGTGGAAAAGTGTTCTGTGGTCTGATGAGTCCACATTTCAAATTGTCTTTGGAAACTGTGGACGTCGTGTCTTACGGACCAAAGAGGAAAAGAACCATCAGGACTGTTATAGGCGCAAAGTTCAAAAGCCAGCATCTGTGATGGTATGGGGGTGCATTAGTGCCCAAGGCATGGGTAACTTACACATCTGTGAAGGCACCATTAATGCTGAAAGGTACATACAGGTTTTGGAGCAACATATGCTGCCATCCAAGCGACGTCTTTTTCATGGACGCCCCAGCTTATTTCAGCAAGACAATGCCAAGCCACATTCTGCACGTGTTACAACAGCGTGGCTTCGTAGCAAAAGAGTGCGGGTCCTCCCCTGGCCTGCCTGCAGTCCAGACCTGTCCCCCATTGAAAATGTGTGGCGCATTATGAAACGTAAAATACGACAACGGAGACCCCGGACTGTTGAACAACTTAAGCTGTACATCAAGCAAGAATGGGGAAGAATTCCACCTGAAAAGCTTCAAAAATTGGTCTCCTCAGTTCCCAAACGTTTACTGAGTGTTGTTAAAAGGAAAGGCGATGTAACACAGTGGTAAATATGTCCCTGTGCCAACTTTTTTGCAATGTGTTGCTGCCATTGAATTCTAAGTTAATGGTTATTTGCAAAACAAAATAAAGTTTCTCCGTTCGAACATTAAATATATTGTCTTTGCATTCTATTCAGTTGAATATGGGTTGAAAAAGATTTGCAAGTCATTGTATTCTGTTTTTATTTGCGATTTGCACAACGTGCCAACTTTTCTGGTTTTGGGCTTGTATTTTAAACTTCAATTTCTTTTTAATTTCATATGCAAGTATTTTATCTATATTGTTTCTGGTTTCTTTTATTTTTATAAAAAGGTTGGGATTTTGCGTTAGTTTATGTTGTTTTTCCAAATCTATTTGTTAAGCTCTTTCTTTTTCATAAAATTCCATTCTGGATTTTTTCAATGCCACAGATTTTAATATCAACTTTCCTCTTAATACTGCCTTAAGTGCGTCCCACAATATCACCCGGTTAACCTGTCCATCATTATTCTCTTCTAAGTTTTTATGTCTTGCGAAATTTCATCTTTGGTTGTTTTGTAATTCAACAAGCCTGTGATTAATCTCCATACCGTTTTGCGTTTTTCTGGAAGGCAAGTTTATTTTTAATATTAAGGAAGAATGGTCAGATATACTTGTTTCTTCTATTTTACATTATTTTACATTACCGGTATATATTTCAGATTTATTCATAAAAAAATCAATTCTAGAATAACTTTTATTGGGTGCAGATTAATGTGTATAGTCTTTTATATTGGGGTTCAATTCCCTCCAGACATCAACAAATCCAAACTCTTCACATGTCAATTTAATTTTTTTGTAAATGAATTTTGTTTTTTTACCGTTTGTCGTATCAAGTTTTGTGTTTAATACCATGTTAAAATCCCCTCCCCAAATTAACATTTCCTTTGTTTCCATAATTATTTTATTGATGAGGCTAATCAAGAATTGCTTGTTGCTATTTGGGGGGTTATAAACATTGACCAGTGTTACCTTAACATTTTCAAGAATCCCCTTCACTATCACATACCTCCCTTCTTTATCCGACAGATAACTACAATCAAATTTTATAGAATCATGAATTAAAATTGAAACTCCTCTTTTGTTTCCATGCCTAAAAGAGCTATGAAATATTTTTGAGTAGCCAAAGCTCCAAAGTTTTTCATGTTCTAATTTAGAGAGGTGTGTCTCCTGTAAATAGATTAATTGTATTTTCTCTTTTTGCATTTTAGTTAGAATTCTTTTACATTTTATTGGGTGCAGGACAACGTGCAAGGGAGAAGCTCTTAGAGTTCAGACGTGATGATCAGTGACTCTGAACACCGAATCACAGGAATCATAGGATCAGGTTGGCTTTATTATATATAATTATGTGTTATAGGTCTTTCAATTGATATTTAGCCAAAATGCAGAATGGAGTAAAATGTAGTGTTTACCAAATGTTGGACTTATATAGTACATGTAGATGCCTGTCTGCTACTAGAGAGGGCCCCCACCTCAGTGTGGATCTCTGCCCCCATCCCATCAACAGGAAAACTGAGAGATGCTTTTTTACATCTCTATCTTTGGAAGTTTTTGTTTTATTAGTTTATTTGACTTTTAATTTTTTGTTTAGTTGTTATTATTTATTTATTTTTTCTAAAATCCCAAGGTAACCTTATTCAATTAAATAATGGCTGATAATATCAAAATGGTCTCGTGGAATGTGAATGGTCAATCCGATTCCATGGTAACAACGAGACCAGCCTATCCTTTGTTACTTTAAACTTGTTCTCCTTTGGAATCCAGGTCAAACCGAAGCCTCTCTTGATCATATCCGATGCTGCTTCGTCCACATTCTCATAAGTCGGCACTCCAGAGTCCCAGAAAATTCTTATCTTAGTGTACGGCGTCTGAAACCTGACACCTTTCTGTTTCAAGGCTGCCTTTAGTGGGATGTATGCTTTACGTTTTTCTATAACATCCGAAACATAATCGTTGTCAAAGTAAAGTCGCTTGCCTTCCACCTCCACTTTCTGTTCCCAGGCTTTTCTTAGAATCATTTCTTTTATATTGAATTGTAAGAAATTCACAATTATAGATCTCAGGGCCGTTTTAATAGGCGGTCTGTGTGTCAAAGCTCGGTGAGCCCGCTGAATCTTCAGTTCAGTTCCATCTGGCAACTTCAACTGCTTAACAAGCAAGTCGGTGACAAAATCGGAAACCGATCTTCCTTCTTTACCTTCTCCATAGATACAAATATTATTTCTCCGGTTTCTACTCTCCAAGTCCAGAAGTTTATCATTCATAGCTCTGTTCCTTTCTAGTGTTTCCAGCAACGCTTCTTTCATTTCTGAGCACACAGCCTCTAGATCAGCTATTCAGGTTTGCGCCTCGGTGATATTGCCCTTCTGGTTCTGCAGCTCACGCGTCATTTTCTCCCTGATTCTGTTGAGATCTTCTTTCATTGTAACCTTTACATCTTCTTTGAGTTCTTCTATGTCTTGCTTCATTTCGTTTTTGAACTCTTTTAAGTCTTTAGAAAGTATCTTGATACTCTACAGTAGTATATGCTGTTGAGAGTTGACGTCAGCTTTCCTCGTAGTGGCGGAGCATCATCTTCACTACCGTCTCCCGACTGTTCGCCAATATCTTGTAATTTAGATGATTTCTTTTCAGTCTTGTTAATTCTCGGCATTTTTCCCCCATTTAAATGGTTGAATTAAATTTTTGATATTGATTTAAAATTAGGCAAGTGGGAAATTTTAAATTTTATATACCGACATGAAGGAGCCTGTTTCTATGTGGCCATCTTTTTGTAACGTTGACCCGAAAGTTGCCACTCAGGTGGCAACTTCCGGCGGTCACTCTTTCAGGGATGAAGATGTTCACATCCTTGATAGAGAGGAATGATGGTTTGAGAGAGGAGTAAGATAAGAGATAAGAGATTTTTTATTAACATTGCACCAGTGAACCAATACAACGTGATCATGTAAACACAGTCATCCAAGGTCAGAGAATGTTAAGCTGCAGCAATTCAAAACACGCATGTTCAAAACACGCATGTTCGTCAGCGCGGCCATCTCTCATCCATCATGGATGAAGAGCAAAACAGATATGGAAAAAGGAAAAGCACAGTAGGTATCATTTGTGATATTCAAAAAAAGAATTTATCAAAGATTGCCTGAGGACACTCCATGATAAAGTCTCAAAAACTCTATCAGCGAAAGCACAGTCACACGAGACATTGTTGCAGTTTTGACGACAGGCAAGGAGATATATAGTCTGTGAGTAACTTCAAAGAACACAGTTCAGCAGTTGTTCAGCTGGGCGTCATCCGAGCCACACACAGAGATCTCTGGGGGGGGAGGTCAGCAAGGGCACTTCAGCTCTACGCTCCAGGAGAAAGTTTCCAAACAGGCCTCTTTTCAAGGACGTGTGCAGAAACCAGATTAGATAGTCTTTTTGTTTATTCCAATTCAGACCACAGTGTTCTTTTTCACTGCAGCCTTCCAAGTCCAGACGCTGTTTCAGGGCCAAAATTCCAAATCATATGAGGTTCCGGTCTATGAACCCCCATCCGTGCCCAGTTGGGACCCAGGCGGCTGTAAACGAGTCCCAAAACGCCCAGCAAGTCCCCGGTAGTCCACCGACGCACCCAACGTGCGATTGAGCTCATACAACAGCTGGGATGAGTTGCTCACGGCCCGGATCAGAGAATCATGCTGATCAGGGAGTTTCGCCAGCGCGCTGATAGCCGCCGAAGCCCTTCTCAGCTTCAGGTAGCAGACAGTCCCTCCGATGCCAAAAAAGAGAGCAGCTGCTACTAAAAGTCCAATAATCCACAAATCTTCCACGTCTTCGACACTCAAGACGGTTAAACACATAGGCTGCCACTGTCCCCACGAATCCATCATGTATCCAGCCGCGTGTGTGTCAGAGGGGCAGACCGCTTCTCCTGGCACGGTCCGCTTCGTGGAAAAAATCTTATCTATTGAAGAAACAGCCCAATTTACTAATTCCATCGCAAATTGGTTCGAGTGAGCGCTGAAGTGTCAGACGAGACAGAAAGCAAGCAGGGAGGAGGAAAAAAACTTAGGGAAGGAAGGAGTAGAAAGATATGCGACTTGCCTTGTCGAGAGCGGAAGTAAGAAAGGAGGCCATCTTTGTGAAAAGAAACCGTCCATCATGTAAAGGGGTTAAAGGGGGGGTCAGTTTAATACTGACCTCCTTTTTACCTTAATTTACTTATTCAGATTGAATAGTAAATGTTCACGGATTCTCTTCTTTTTCAGTTTATTCAATATTTCTGTGATCTTTATGATGGATAAATAAACAGAGCCATTAAGTGACAATGGACACGTTAACTTAGTTTGATATGTCAAAGAGACACTATCTGAATAAGATGTAAAGGGGTTAAAGGGGGGGTCAGTTTAATACTGACCTCCTTTTTACCTTAATTTACTTATTCAGATTGAATAGTAATTTCACGGATTCTCTTCTTTTTCAGTTTATTCAATATTTCTGTGATCTTTATGATGGATAAATAAACAGAGCCATTAAGTGACAATGGACACGTTAACTTAGTTTGATATGTCAAAGAGACACTATCATTTATTTAAAATAAATCAACTAAATTAACACCATTACACTTGATTGACATGATTTCACTTTCTTTCAATTCAAATACGTCAGCACACTTAAATTTAACACAACAGACTTAAATATTGGATGTTAACATATTTAGTCTGTGGGCTCTTTTAGCTTAAAAATATAGTTTCCAGCTTAGGTTGAGAGGGAAAAGAAATAGGAGGAAAGAATTAAGAAGAACATTATCCTGAGCATGAGACCAGAGTGACACTTCCCATCAGACTTCTGCTAAAATCCAGGTACGTTTTGTAAACAGCTCCTTTACCTTTTGACGACAGCCCGGTAAGAGGGAAGACACCAGCCTTCAGATGCACAGAGTCCTTTAGTCTCAGCACGTCCAAAACTGGTTTTAGTTTACGTTTCAACGTCTCCTGGCTTCCGCGTTGGTCATCAGAGAATATGTCAGCTTCAGGCCTCTGACTTCAAGATAAACTTATTCCAGGAGGGAATAAACAAAGTTTTTGAGCTCGGCTTGTTCGAAGTAGACTCATAACAGCCTGTTATCAGTCCTTAGCTGAAGACGCCGGTCGTTAGCTCTTGACCACACGTGTCCAGCTCTTGGGAAAGTTCACATCTCTTTTGAAGTTCCCAGCAACTCACTGAAGCGTTTCAGCACAGCTTAGACTAGTACTTAAGGAAGGACCAGTCGAGGAGTTCATTTGTCTTATCAAACCCAAGGTTAACAAGCAGCAGCAGAGGGAGATTTGTTTAGGAACAGACAGAGAAAGCTGGAGCCTTGTTCAATGAAAAACAACTGATTAAACTGTCTTCTTATTTCTAAACAGAACAGTCGGGTCTCTGTGACCCGATATTTCCCTTTAACACAGCAGTGGACACAGTTTAACTCTCACAGAATAACACAGCTTAAAAGCACCATCATGAGAATGACAAAAGTTATTCTTTTGATCACATTAGGATCAAATCAAAGATAGAAATAGTCTCTTTTGGTGACTATATTTATCAGATTATAGCTAAATGAATGATTTTGTAGTAAATGTCTTGCTTCACTGAGAGGTCAGTAAAGGTCATCACTGGACAGTTCAAAAGTACACAGGTGTCTTAAAAGTGGACAAGGTCATGTCCACTACATCTCCCCCCTTTTGGAAGCCATCGCCAGTCCTTGGGGATGGGGTCCAACACGAAAGGAAACCTTGAACTGTCTTTGATCTTGAAGTAATCCAGCAAGTGGAAAAGAAAAATCAAAAATTATAATCCCATAAAGTTTTGGAAATTCCATACTGTTCGGAGGTAATCCCATTGCGGTAAGCTTTTAATCCCTTGGAAAACTGAGTCTGTTAACTCTTGGAAAACAAAGTCTGTGATCCTTTGGAAAACAAAGTCTTATAATCCACAGCGATAATCCCACAGCAGTAATTCCACCACGATTAGAGTTGGTGATTTCATCAGCAACAATTGTTTTCATAATCAGCATGTAGAGGGGATCCCTCGATTGACGCAGAGGAGGCGACCCTTGGATGGAGGTTGAAGACCAAGCGTTGGAGCTGCAGGTCCCACATCGAAGGTTGTTGGCTGGTTGGTTTCCAGTCAGTGCCACTCTGGTTCTATGTGTCATGCAATTATGTGGTTTTAGGTGGGCTTATGATTGGGATTTTACATTAGGCCCTACCTATATGCACCTGGTATGTAAGCTATCATGGTTTAGATCAGCTATAATTACCAATTAAGGGGTGGATCAATTCTGTAAATTAGATATAGGGATCTATACCTATAGAATTTTGGAGGGCTTCTGTAACGAAGGCCTCTAATTCCAAACTATTCCTCCATTCATTACTTAGTTTAGGTTAAACTAAAGTAGAAAAATGAAATATAGTTTGATCTAAATGTCTGTTGTCTTTTAGACGAACGACGTAGGATTTGGTGTACCTAATAAATTTTGAAGTCTATGGCGAGACTCATCAAAATGAATAGATAATCTAGAATAGAAACGATCGAATCGGTTCAATTTAGAAATCGTGAGGCCAGTGTAGTTTATGGTACCTTGAGTAGCTTTAAACTACATTGACTCTTCAACGGTTGAGATTTAACAAAACGAACTGCATGTTGGCATAGTTAAATCCATCTTATGCATTAATCAATGTTAATACAAAACCTTTTTTGGCTGGGAGTGTCCAGAACCACAACAATATCTCAAATAATGACAACAGTAATGACTAAACAACAAGGAAACAACGTTTCACTGCTTCGACACACTCTTGTCGTCAGATTCCAAAGTGCAACACACAAGAAAACAGGTCTCAACTTTATGACCGAGGTCAACTTAAATCTTGTGGATTTAAATGGTTGTTAAGATTAGTTTTTGTTGTGGGTGTTGGACTTAGCGTTTCTAAGTTCAAGTTGGACAATGCGACTTATAGGGTGGGAAATATGGTAGTTTAAACCTGATTAGTTTATTTACTAACTTGTGTTTGGACGACCTTATTATCCCATGAAGTCGGTGAGTTTGTGAGATCTTTGTCTTTTGTGGAGTCATTGAACGCCTTGTAAGGTTTGATCTGATTTCGATGTACCCATTTAGCAATTGGCTCTTTGCGGCCTTTGCTGATTTTGATCTCGTAGACGACTGAGGACACTTTGTCTGTTATCAGATGAGGTCCAGTCCACCTGGGCATTAGTTTGCGGGCGAGAGTTCCGGTCCCGGACTCTCCTTTCCCGGTTGCTGGGGCGAACGTATAGTACCAGACTCTGTCTCCCACTTGGAGTTCATTGTGAGAGGCCTTCTGGTCATAGTACGCCTTGCGTCCTTCAGCGGACCTTTCCAGGTTTTTCTGGGCGAAAGCAAAAGTGTTTCTGAGGTGTACATTCAAATCTTTCATGTATTGTTGTGTAGTGTAGGCTGTCGCCATGACGGCGTCGCCTGGTTGGTACAACAGGTGTAGAGGGAGAGTCATCTGTCGACCGGTCATCATCTCGAAGGGAGAGATGCCAGTTGATGTGTGTGGAGTGGCTCTTATGGCCATGAGGACCAGAGGGAGTTTCACATCCCAGTCCTTGTGGTTTGCAGCCACGTATTTCTTCAAAATACTCACCACAGTTCTGTTTGCTCTCTCAACTTGGCCTGAAGCCTGTGGGTGGTAGCCGACATGAAAGTTGGCCTTGACGCCTAGCGTCTTCCACAGTTCTTTCATCACTTCACCTGTGAAGTGTGTACCTTGGTCTGAGTTCACCCGAAGGGGAAGTCCAAACCTTGAGAATATATGATTCATTAACAACATAGCAGTTGTTTGTGCTGTGTCGTTAGGAGCTGGTAGGCATTCTACCCATTTGGTAAATGCACAGGTTACCGTGAGAAAATATTTATTTCCTCTAGAGCTCTTAGTGAGTGGTCCAACCCAGTCGATCTGGAGGTCAGACCATGGGAATGCAATGCCTCTGCTTTGCAGTGGTGCTCTGTGAAGTGGTCTGGTTGGCTGAAACTGGCCACAGACCACGCACCCTTCAATGTAGTCCTTGACATCCTTTTTCATTCCAGGCCAATAGGCAATTTGTTTTAATGCCGTCAGCGTGGCTTTATCTCCTTTGTGTCCTGCGGACGGGAGATCATGGGCATGAACTAACATCACCCCCCTTTGGTCATGGGGAACCACGAACACAGGTGAGGACGTTGGTCCATGAGCGAAAGTCAGGATGCCCTTGAGTAGTTTAAGCTGTTTGCGCAGCTGATAAAGGACTTTAAGGTCTGGATCGGAATCCAGTTCGTCTTTAGACGGAGTGTTCTTGTCCGGATCAGTCAGATACAGTATCATGGAGTTGATAGCAGGATCCGACTTCTGAAGTTGGATGATGTCAGGGTCAGTCAGTGCGGGTCGTACGGAGACTGCGTTGTCAGCAGGTTTGTCCGCGGCCTGTGCACGTGTGACTGCCATAACTCTGACTGAAGGTTGTGTTGGCAGAGTCTCGATTAACCAGGAGGGGTCGAAGGACCATAGAGGACCTTCGTCGGCTCCTTCTTTGGCTAAGGAGTCTGCAATGTCATTGTAGTGTTTGTCATCGCCAGGGACTCTAGAATGCCCTGGAACCTTCTTCCAGTAGATCTGTAAGTCATGTGATGTCACCAAGTGATCACACGCTATGAAAAGCTCTTTGTGTTTGACCACTTTTCTGTCGCTTGTTAGGAAACCGTTCTGTTTCCACACAGCGAGGTGACAAGCGAAACTCAAACGAGCATAGTTAGAGTCAGTGCAGATGACTAGCGTCTTGATGGAGCGTGCTACTACAATCTGGAGAGCTATTAGGATTCCTGCAATCTCAGCGTACTGAGAAGTCTGAGAGCCTAATTTGTAGCTGAATGTAATCTGCTCCTGGCCTTGGAGGAGGACCCCTCCAACACCTGCCCTACAGATCTTGTCGCGGAGGAATGAAGATCCATCCACGTACAATGTTGTCATATCTTTGCAGATATTGTCATCAAAGAAGTGGTGGTTCGGGTCTTCAGTCACAGGGGTTTTTACCTCAACCAACGGCTGGGTGGCCGGTACATCTTGTGTACACTTTTGGCAGAGTGCCAAGTCCGTCCCCAGACGAGACTTCTTGTTCTGACCATAACGGATGTCTAGGTTAAAACTTTGAAGCGCCATGAGCCACGTTGCAACACGTGAGTTTGTCACCACACCATCTCTGATGCGTTGGCTGTTAAGGAAGGTCACTGGCTGGTGTTGTGTTTCCACAATGATTTTCTGTCCACCAATGTAGCTGGAGAAATGTTTTACTGCCCACACTGTGGTCAGTAAAGCTTTCTCACAGTCTGAGAATCTCAACTCGGGGCCTGCCATCGTTTTGCTGGCATAGGCCACTACACGTTTGTCTCTGTCGTGTATTTGGTATAGACCTGCACTTATGCAATGAGCTGAGAAGCCCACTTCCAAGTAAAACTCTTTGTTGTAGTCTGGGTAGACTAAACATGGGGCTGACTTGATCCTGTTTATAAGAGCGTCCATAGCCTGCTGCTGTTTGTCAGTCCAGACAAATGGAACGTCTTTCTTAAGGAGTTCAGTCAGTGGCTTTGCAAGGTCTGCATAGTTCTCTATGAACTGGTTCGAGTAGTTACACACGCCAAGAAAACTTTGTAGTTCTTTGAGACTGGTGGGGACTTTGAGATTGTCAAGGCCTTGGGTGCGAGTCAGCTGTGGTTGTACTCCGTCTGGACCTACAAGTAGGCCAACGTAGTCCACCTTGGTTCTGCACCACTGGCACTTCGACAGTGATATTTTAGCACCAGCAGTTGTTAGCTGATTCAGAACGTGGTCGATCTCAGCCAAATGTGAGTCCAGTGTTGGCTGCCTCAAGAGGACATCGTCCACATAAATCAGTGTCCCACGCTCGTGGGCGTCTGGACATGCCTTGTTCAAGAAGATGTTGAACTCTGCAGGTGAATTAGCGTAGCCAAAGGGACACCTGTTAAAGGTGTATTGACGGCCACCAAAAGTGAAAGCTAGTTTGTATTGATCCTTGTCACGCACAGGAATGGTCCAAAAACCAGAGGCGATGTCAAGGGTCGAAAAGTACTTACCATTAGTGACCTTGGGCAACTCCTGTTGGAGTTGCGTCATAGGCCATCTGGATAAGGGAACTTGTTTGTTTAGCTTTCGGTAGTCTATAGTGAGTCTCCACTTACCATTTGGTTTTAACACCGGCCATAAAGGCGCAGAGTAAGTGCTGTTACAGTATCGGATGATACCTTTTTCTAACAGGTCATTAATGATTTCTCTGATAGGTTGATGTGCTGCCAGAGGAATCTTGTACTGTCTGACAAATGCAGGGGGAGCATTAGGCGGGGTTGGGATGCTCACTGTGTGGAGCGTGGTCAACCCACAATCCATCGAGTCAGTTGAGAATGATTTTTCATATTTTAGCAGAACTTTGCGAAGTTTGTCCCTGTCTTCATCAGTTTCCAAGGCGTCGGCCTGAGCGACCACCTGGTCTATCTGTGAAGCAAATGAGAGCGGTTCTTGTTCTCTGGGGAGCTCCAGTGAGTCCCCTTCAGTGTCATAAAACCTGTCAACAGGTAGTGCACTGTAAGTTTGAGGGCCTAGACTTTCTCCTTGGTTGAAACCGAACCTGTGGACAATGTCCCGGTCGGACTCAGTGGGGGAGAAAAGAGCTATGGCCTGTGTTGGTTTTGTGAACAAGACTCGCCCCGAATGATGACTTGGGATCAAGTTTTCTGGGAGTCCTCCCAGAAATGGAATGCTTAGTTCAAAATCATGAAAATCAGTAGAGATCAACCATCCTAGCTGTGAGCGCTTTGGGATCAGTACCTCTTCTGTGCTCGTGTTACACACAGCGACAGTCGTGGTTCTGCCGTCGAGGGTCACTTGGCATGTGGCCTCCATGGACAGTCCTAAGTTGAAAAACATAGGAGATGGTTGAAAGCATGCCTGTTTTGTTCTAATAGCCTGTCCTTTCATGATGTGAATCATCACCGGCTTGTTCATAACCTGAGGTGGCACCACAGTGTTATGGCTGTTAGCAACCTGGCAGACCTCTGGAATGGTCTGTCCAGCCTTAAGGTTCTCTGTGGTTAACACAGGAGAGTCCTTCGTGGCTGTATCTAGTGACCACAGTGCATTGTTGTTGACGTCCACTCGGACACCTAATCTTACCAAAATGTCGGAGCCTATGTAGGTTGCATGTGGTAAGTTCGGGACCACGAGGAACGGGTGATCCAGTTCTCGTTGGTTCCAGATTAGTTTAAGGTCAATGATCCCTTTAGCAGTCATTACCTGTTTATCGTTGGGGTCTAACGGGAAGCGGAAAGCCTTTTTGTTCATTCCGAGACCCAACTGTTTCTTAACCAAGGTTCCAAAGAAAGCTTGGCTGATCGCTGATTTCTCCGTCCAAGGGGACAGAACAGCATCATCGGTGTGGGATCCTTGAATCTCAACACCTTTGACTACCTGTGGTAGGTAGTGTTCGGTGAGTGCCAACTGTTTCAGCTCGCAGAGGGGGCTCTCTTGTTGGACCTCTACTGCCTCACCTGTAGTTGGAGGTTCACCCACAGGGATTGTGCTCTCGTCTGAGCATTCCCTTTTGCCTTCCGCGGTACCTGCCGTTAGACGGTCAGTGTTACTCTGTGTAGGCATATCGATCGGCAGTGGTTGACTCACTCTGGTCCACATTGTCTGATCGCCATAATCTATAACCGCGTCGAAGCGGTTTATAAAGTCTTGGCCAACCAAAAATGGGCATGAGTCAACGGTGGACACGTATACCGGGTGGTATAGTGTCGTCTCACCAATCTGCATGTGAACCATTGCTATAGCTGTTAGGGTTGTACTCGTCTCCGAGAGACCCTGCAAAACTATAGCACATTCTCTGAGGGGTATTTCCCTGTCAACACCGCTAGCGGCCAGCCGCAGCTCTTCTAACAGTGTGGGTGACATAACGGATATGTCTGCCCCACCATCCAAGAGGGCCTCTTTTCTGAGGATCCCTTCCAACGTGATGGACAGGTAAGCCTTCTTAGCGGGCCCCTTTCTGATAATGTCACACAGGAACTCACCAGGTTGTCTCCGACGTTTATCACGCCTACCCCTGACTGTGTGACCTTCATTTATCAGTACTGTTAGTGCAGACACACATGGGTCTGACTGTTCAGTTCGTGGCGAGCCACTTTCAACGGTGAGTGAGCTTTCCCCCCCTTTTTCTGACGAGGGGTGCTCAGGCTCCGTAACAATGAAGTCATGGTTACAGTCAACGTTCTGTTGACTGTCACATTCTGGACTGTCAACGATTCGACTGTCATTACCCTGATTGTCAGCATCCTGGCCACCAATGTCTTGGTGACTGCCAGCAACTGTGGCATTGTTGTTGTTAGAATGTTCAGAGTTACTATCAATGATAGTGCTACACATCACACCGGGTTTGTTCTCATTTTTAGTATTTTCCCACGTGTCGAACATCTGACGTATTTCCTCCTTGACTTCTGGGGACAGAGGGCTACGGCCTTTCCTCCGGGACTTCTGCGATTTTTTGTCTGTCTCGGACTGTTCAGTTTGAGGGGTAGGGGGAGCAGGTCCACGGCGTGGGGGCCCCTTCCGGGCCCAGACTGGCTTCGGGTGTCCCCTCTGGGACCACCCTTGGTTCGGGGGTTCCTGCTGGGACCACCCTTGGTTATATGGGTTACCCTTGTACCCATAATCTTTACTCGTTGGACGCGCACCCCCCTTTTGATCCTTTTGTTCACCCTCCGTGTTTTGCTTGAGCCACCTTGGGTTTTTCCTCAAGCGGACACCCCCACTTTGTGGTTTGTCAGGGTGAAAGGTCTGTTTCTTTTCGCCTGTCGGTGGATAGGGAGCTGGTGCTCGCGTCCCTTCCAGTTCCAGCGATTGGGAGTCGGCTCTCGCACTCGTGAACACCTCTACGGGTGTTCTGCATTCCATGCGGGCCTCGAAAACATTTACGGCGCATTGTTTCATTTCCTTGATGGTCTTGTCTCTGAAATTAGCCATCACTTGAACTGACTCTTTTATATCAGGGTGGAGGTTTTTACCGAAAAGGTATTTAAAACCTACGTCGTCCTCCATGCCCGGTTCATTGCGATTACCAAAGAAAGCCTGGAACATTCTCTGGTAATATGCCTGTGGATGCTCCTTCTTACCTTGCACGACCTTCTCGGCATCAGGGTAGCCACCAGGCCCCATGTTTGGAGTGAACTCTCGTATAAGAGTATCACGCAACAGTTTGTAATCTGTTTTTATGGCGTCCGGTTGGCGAACAATGAAGTTATATACAGGCCAGTCTGCGGTGAGCCTGATCAGCGCAATTTTATCCTCAGCAGTAGCATTTGGAAAATTACCCAGCTGGAAATCAAGAGAGTCTAGGTAGTTCTTTGTATAGATTGAACCCAACGGCCCTGGCTCAAAGCGTTGAATGTATCTAGAAAGCTTCTGGAGTTCAGGTATTGGAATAGAAAGTTTAGCATCATTGCTATTCCCATTTACCTGTGATCCATGTGCAGGTGTTGATGTTGAGGACGCAAGTCCCTGCTCCGACTGGCGGGTCTTAACAGGTACGGTGAGCTGTTCTGCATCACCGCGTGGAGGTGGTGGGGGTGGTGGTGTGATGCCTTGAGAATGCTTTGCCACAACATCCACCCACCTCTCCCTTTCTTTAAAGAGGTTTTCTTTAGTTAAGGTCAGTTCCACCTTACTTTCAGTCAATTCTCTGCGTAAACAATCAACTGCAGTTTGTAGCGCTGTGCACTGTTCACTGAGTTTTCTATTTTCCTCGAATTGAGTGCTCTCTTTTAGTTGTTCTTTTAATTTATCATACTCTATTTTCAACATTGTGCACCGGGTGTGGGCTTCTTCTCTTTTTTCCTTGTTCTCTTGTAGATCTTTAGACATCGATTGTACCTGTTGCTGTAATATTTCATTCTCTCTGATAGAATCGTCATATTTTTGTCCTCTGGACCGAATGTTTTCTTCATATGAATGTGTTTGCAACAGTATTTCATTGTTTAAACGTTCAATCTCTGTATTTGTCGTTTTCTTGTATGACACAAACTCTGAAGTGGTACCTTCGTGTTTAGTTTTCTCATCAGCCAGTTTATTTTTTTCATCAGCCAGTTCATCCTCAAGGTCCCCACTCTTATACAGTTCATGGTCCAGTCTGGTCTTCAACAGAAAGGCCAATTTGACAGTACGGTCGGCGCTGAGCTTTTTTCCATCTTTTTTGATTATGCCTGTTGCTAGACTTTCTAACTCTGTGTCCAGAGTCGGGGTGTCCATTGCTGCTACCTCCTCACCATACTTCACGAGTGTTTTCATTAGCAGTTTTAAGGCATTATCAACACAATCTGTGTCCTCTGACTCAGACTCTGAATCCTCCTGCGCTGGGATTTTCTCCTCAACCGGCGCTGGAGTTTGCTCACCATCAGCATCCTCCAAGGATGAGGATGGAACAACTTCATCTGATTGTTTATCCATATTTGTTTTGAGTCTGTAAAAATCAACAAGCTGGTACATGCAGGTGTTATTCGAAAAAGAAATTCGTTATCAAATTAACCTCACTGTTGTAAACGTACACAGAAAAACGTTAAAAATGCTATTTTTAACCAAAAGTGTACAGTGTATGCCAATGCTGTTTAAAATTTTGAATGTGGAAATGCTCTGCTCTCCATCAACTTTTCTTTTTTATTTAATCTGAAAATCAAATAAAAGATGCTTTTTTGAGTGTTATTTTAAATCTCTTCAGTATTTAAAATGAGCATCAATTGTTCGTCTGTACCTCTGTTTTCAAAAATTCTTTATTTAAAATAAACAGGAGTTTTTGTTTGTGTACAGAACAATTTTAAAGCTGGTAATTTTCACCATAAAAAATGCTGACTTTATGATGTGTTGAGAGAAAACTCATCTATTAACGTCCAGCAGGGGGCAGCGTCGCGTATGTTATCACGAAGCGACTGAGTTTAAATCAGTACATGGAAAGAAAACAACCTATTAGGGTTAGTTTTCAGTAAGAACGTGATAATTGCTCGAACCGCTTTCTTGTCAGAGACAAGTTTATGTTGCTAGACAGTGTTGATGGCTTCAGATGAGTGTTTAAGTGTGTGTTCGTGTGTGAACGAGTGTGAGCCAGCGAGTGTGACCTGTCACTCAAAGTGCGGCACCTGGAAGTGACGACAAAAATGGGCGGGCCCACGCAGCGTGCGTAGCGCGTCACCAGCTTCTTACGTGAGCGAGGCGGAGCTCGCTACAACATACGTGACGTCAACAAATCAATCACAGCATATGTAGTTCATTCTCCAAGCATAAATGGCGAATGTAGTTTTTCTTACCTTCGACCAATGTAGTACCGGAAATGACGACAAAGTGGGCTGGTCGCAACGGCGTGCGACGTGATTGACAGCTCACAACAGCGAATCAGCGTTCGCCACAAGAGTGATTGACAGCACACAACAGCGAATCAGCGTTCGCTACAAGAGTGATTCACAGCACTCGTATCATCCAATCACAGCTCATAAACGGACATGAGACACGTCTTCTTAACGTTAGCTTAGCACAACAGAATACAACTTCATAGACTCTTAAAAACAACTCAAACGCTACAATTTAACTTCCCAAAATGCTGAAACATGCGGCGCACATCTAGACAGGCCAACTTAGTCACGCTCAGTAACCCAGCACTGCAGCTGTTGAACAACACGGACTCTCGCGGAGTCACTCCAGGTCGGTTCCGTCCACTTTAAAGGAGCAGAACTCGGGTTTCACGAACCACTAACCGACACGTTCTAACAGTATATGCTGCTTCGACCTTCTTTAAAATGTAAAACACCACAACAGCAATCTTGTAGATGTTAAATTAGCTTTCAGGCTTCTGACTCGGCGGTCAAACAAAGCTTTGTACAGGAGTCCGCGTGAACTGGACCGAACCAGAACTTCCACAGACTACGGCTGACAAAACTTCACCTGAATGCTTCCAACAGCGTCTAACAGAGTTGAAACAATAATAATCTCACAGCTTCAAATGATAAAAACATGCAGAATCTGCCTGCTTTGAACACTTCCAGCCAAAATCATTATCCTCAGAGTTTAAAACTTGGATCCTTTTATGCAAACATGACGTTACAGTTCATGACTGAGACCACAGATTTATCAATAAACTTTTAGAAGCCGATACGAGGCCACCAGATGTAAAGGGGTTAAAGGGGGGGTCAGTTTAATACTGACCTCCTTTTTACCTTAATTAATTTACTTATTCAGATTGAATAGTAAATTCACGGATTCTCTTCTTTTTCAGTTTATTCAATATTTCTGTGATCTTTATGATGGATAAATAAACAGAGCCATTAAGTGACAAAGACGTTAACTTAGTTTGATATGTCAAAGAGACACTATCATTTATTTAGAATAAATCAACTAAATTAACACCATTACACTTGATTGACATGATTTCACTTTCTTTCAATTTAAAACGTCAGCACACTTAAATTCAACACAACAGACATAAATATTGGATGTTAACATATTTAGTCTGTGGGCTCTTTTAGCTTAAAAATATAGTTTCCAGCTTAGATAGAGAGGGGAAAGAGTAGGAGGAATAAGAGGTTGGAGAGATTAAGTTATTTATCTCGAGTGTAACCAGAGATGACACATTCCATCCGACTTCGGCTAAATCCCAGGTACGTTTGTAAACCGCTCTTTACCTTTTGACGATGCGTCTGATAAAGATATTGCCAGCCTCCCAGGTGCACGGAGTCCTTCCGGCCCTCGTACGTCTGAACTGGTCGTTTACTTCCAACGTCTCCTCGGATCCGCGTCAGCCGTCAGAAACATGTGGCAGCTTCTGGCTGACTTCAAGACGAGATGTTTCTCAAAGGAAGTTCATTAAGAACTTTGGAGCTTTTGCTCGGGGAACTGGATGGAGACGTCCATCAGTTCTAGCTGACAAGTTAGTCTTTGGCTCTTGACCAAGCTTGACCAGCTGCAAGGCAGAGAGCTTTCAGGTCTCCGTCCATTCAAACTCTTTGTCCATTCAAAGACTGAAGCGTTTCCGCACAGTTAGAACTTAAAAGCAGGAACACAGAGAGGAGTTCACTTGCTTTATCAAACCCAAGGTTACAAGCCAGCAGCAGAGAGAAATGTTTAGGAAAAAAGACAGATAACGCTGGAGCCCTGCTCATCAGACTGTCTCTGAGTTTCTAAACAAAACCGTCCGGTCTCTGTGACCCGAAGGCTTCACCTTTAAACACAGCAGTGAAGACAGTAATTAACACATTTCAGAATAACACAGCATAAAAGCACATATCATGAAAATGAGAAAAGTTATTCTTGATTACATTAGAATAAAATCAAGATATAGAAATAGTCTCTTTTAGTGACTATATGTCCTCAGATTATAACTAATGGAATAATTGTGTTAAATGTCCTGCTTTACTGAGAGGTCAGTAAAGGTCATCACTGGACAGTTCAAAAGTACACAGGTGTCTTAAAAGTGGACAAGGTCATGTCCACTACAACAGCAAGGACGGTGGGCGCAAACACAAACAGACAAGGACGAACACCAAGACACAGGCTAAACTAAGAACAAGAACACAAAAATGTCCAGACGGGCAACGGCCCGTCCATCAGGCAGGAGCCGGTCGGGCGGTCCGGGATGCCGCCCCACAGGCAGGAACCGGTCAGGAGGTCGGCCGGGATGCTGTCCCTCAGGCAGGAACCGGTCAGGCGGTCGGCCGGGATGCTGTCCCTCAGGCAGGAGCCGGTCAGGCGGTCGGCCGGGAGGCCGCCCCCCCAAGGCAGGAACCACGTTGGCTGGTACACAGACTCCTGCGGCAGGTGCGGGTGCACAGACCTTGTCGGGCGGTGCGACTACACAGAACGTGGAGACGTTGTCGTCGAGACCATCCGTGGACGCTCCGGTGGTGTGGAGACCCACCAAGGCCCACTCAGAACAGGAAACGAGAGTAGTCGTGACGTCTGGCATTGAGACGTCGTCTGCTTCGTCAAGCGGTGAACAGGAATCAGGAGCAAGTCTGGGTGCTAGCGTGGGAGCCAGTCTGGGTGCTGGCGTGGGAGCCAGTCTGGATGCTGGCGTTGAGATGTCTGCGGTGCGGAGACCCTCCGGAGACGTCGAGGCATCGTTGGGCGAGACATCAGGCGAGTCGGGCGAGACCTCTGGCTGCGAGACCTCTGGCTGCGAGACCTCTGGCTGCGAGACACCGTGGGAGGGGTCCTTCCTGGGACCCCTCGGCACAGGAAACTGGAGGGGGTCCCTCCTGGGACCCCTCGGCACAGGAAACTGGAGGGGGTCCCTCCTGGGACCCCTCGGCACAGGAAACTGGAGGGGGTCTCTCCTGGGACCCCTCGGCACAGGAAACTGGAGGGGGTCTCTCCTGGGACCCCTCGGCACAGGAAACTGGAGGGGGTCTCTCCTGGGACCCCTCGGCACAGGAAACTGGAGGGGGTCTCTCCTGGGACCCCTCGGCACAGGAAACTGGAGGGGGTCTCTCCTGGGACCCCTCGGCACAGGAAACTGGAGGGGGTCTCTCCTGGGACCCCTCGGCACAGGAAACTGGAGGGGGTCTCTCCTGGGACCCCTCGGCACAGGAAACTGGAGGGGGTCTCTCCTGGCACCCCAGATGGGACCCTCCGAAGACGTGTCCGTCGAGTCTGCTGCAGGCGAGGAGACGTCCGTCGAGTCTGCTGCAGTCGGCGAGGAGTCGTCTGCTGCAGTCGGCGAGGAGACGTCTGCTGCAGTCGGCGAGGAGACGTCTGCTGCAGTCGGCGAGGAGACGTCTGCTGCAGTCGGCGAGGAGACGTCTGCTGCAGTCGGCGAGGAGACGTCTGCTGCAGTCGGCGAGGAGACGTCTGCTGCAGTCGGCGAGGAGACGTCTGCTGCAGTCGGCGAGGAGGGCAGAGAGGGGGCCTGAGACCCACGTCTACCCCTCCTTCTGCTGGAGCGAGAAGCCTGAACTGCAACTGGGTCTGGTGCAGTAGGTTCAGGTGCTGCAGGTTCTGGAGAGGCTACTGGAAGCTGGTTTGTAGCCGTTTTGGCTGCTGGAATCTGACTGGTAGCCGTTTTGGCTGCTGGAATCTGACTGGTAGCCGTTTTGGCTGCTGGAATCTGACTGGTAGCCGTTTTAGCTGCTGGAAGCTGGCTGGTAGCCGTTTTAGCTGCTGGAAGCTGGCTGGTAGCCGTTTTAGCTGCTGGAAGCTGGCTGGTAGCTGTTTTAGCTGCTGGAAGCTGGCTGGTAGCTGTTTTAGCTGCTGGAAGCTGGCTGGTAGCTGTTTTAGCTGCTGGAAGCTGGCTGGTAGCTGTTTTAGCTGCTGGAAGCTGGCTGGTAGCTGTTTTAGCTGCTGGAAGCTGGCTGGTAGCTGTTTTAGCAGGCTGCTGGTTGTTGGTGGTTGCAGGCTTAAAAACAGGAAAGTCCAGATCTGGTGGAGGACTAGGACGGACTGCCTGGAGTCGGATGAGTGGCTCTAACCAACGCTTCTCTACCAATACTTCGTCCAGAACCTCCTCCATACCAGGGGAGTCAATTAACCAAGGAATAGAAAGATATTCCTGAAACATGGCTGTGGTGGCCTCCCACCTCTCCAACAGATCACAGGAAGAGCCTGAGTTCAAATATCTCTGGACTGTATCACAGAGCCTTGAATAATCCTCAAAAGGGAGTCTGGAAAAACAATACTTGTCTGCTGGGTTCATGTTTTATGGTGGTGTCCTACTGTCAGGGTTTACAGGCAGGCTTGAACCCAGTGGTGCAGACAAGAGTACACAGGAGGCAGGAATACAAAAATAGATATTTAATGATAATAAATCAAAAAGCTGACAGGGCAGCAAACTCACTCTTAGGAGACATGATCAACACAGGAGACATCAGGGGAGACCCAACGAGGACACCACAAGGAACTAACTGACAGACAGGCTATTTATACACAGAGACAAGACAGGACGCAATCACAAAACACCTGGGAACAATTAACTAACTAAAGACACAGAGCAGGACTGGTATACTAAATAAATAAAGGTTTAAATAAAAGGAGACTAAACTGGAGGTCAAACCAAGAGTGATCAAACATTGAGACCAGAAGGGAAACTAATAAAAGGTTAAACTAAGAGTAAATAAACAAGGAGACTTAAACTAGAAGTAAAGGACTGGAGATGTAGAAACTAAATACAAGAAGTAAGAACTGATAAACAAGGAGACCAGGGGAATTACCAAACCTAAACATTAATAAATACTGGGGCAGGATCTAGGGAATAAGGCTAACCATGAAGCTAGGAAAACTGGTACAAGGGAAACTAAATAAAACTAAAAACAAATATCTAGAGCTGGCTGACAGAAAACAAAAGGAGAACAGAACAAAGGATACCCACTAGATGGCGCCATCCTGGTGCCATCCTGACACAACTGTTTATAACTGTTCCAAAGAACCTCACTTCAAAACAGGAACCATCACTTTACTGCATAAACAAAGCCTTTCCTCACAATTTGCATTTTCCACAGAATGAGCCGTCTGATTTTTTGCCATGTGAGGTGAAGTGGTAATAAAGGCCATGCTGCTGTGATGTAAACTCAAAAAACCTTTGAAAGAGAGGTAAATAACTTTGCGGATGCTCTGGATAGAACTAAAACCCACTGAGATTAATTTCTAATGATGGTACATGTCTAATCTTGGCGTTGAATCAGAGGTTATTTCGGTAACAGACCTTTTCAGTCATACTTTTCATCCCCTCTCTTCGATGCCTCGTCCCCTTCAGGTTACATCCCACTGAGAGGTGACTCATATTGAAGAAGTGCTGGAGAATTTTAAGGTGGATTTTGCTCTCAGACAGCAGTGGTTTAGTCCATTGTTTGCACACATGAGCCCTCTGTCCTCTTTCCCTTTCAGGAACATCTTACAACAAGTTAAATCAATAAATTTAAGTCCACTGGTAAGATGGTGCTCTGTGGGGTTGAAGAGGTGCACATTTTACTTGTTGCTTCCTTCCGTTTTAGTGATGTGACCTAATACTAGCGAAACATTTAGATAAGTCAAAGTCAAAGTCAACTTTATTGTCAGAACTGCAATATGTACAGGACATACACAGGATTGAAATTGCGTTTCTCTCAGTCCCTCGGTGCAACAGTAACCATTTAAACACTAAAACTATGGTGTCAGATTTGTTTCACAATTATTCAATCAAAAAAAAAAACCATATCAAACAAAAAAGTAATATTCAATCAAAAAAAGTAATATTCAATCAAAAAAAGGAGTATTCAATCAAAGAAAAGTCAAAGTTTTTTTTGAATGCAACTCCTGTTTTTGGGTAGAGTAATTCTTTTTTGAATGAGCGCCTGTTATATTTGTCTCACAATTATTCAATCAAAAAATAAAATTGTGTCAAACAAAAAGTCTAAGTTTGTTTTGAATGAAGCTCCTGTTTTTTGGTTGAGTACATTTTTTTTATTGAAGCGCCTGTTTTTTGGTTGAGTATTTTTTTTTATTGAAGCGCCTGTTTTTTGGTTGAGTATTTTTTTTATTGAAGCACCTGTTTTTTGGTTGATTATTTTTTTTTGATTGAAGCGTCTGTTTTTTGGTTGAAGTGTCTGGTTTTTGGTTGAAGCGTCTGTTTTTTAGTTGAAAGCGCAAACTTCATGTTAAAAAACTTTATTCGTTCACTTTTTGCTCACATGAACATTCTGGGCGGGGCGAGCAATAAGACGTGTTCCGATTGGTTAGCGCTGACTAAAGAGGATGACTCCGAGCTTTCCCTTCTCAGAAGCAAATTGTAAGTAATCTTCACAATATTACATTCATTAAAGGGGACCACATGTAAGTATTTAAAAATTTTATGTTATGTCTGTGTGCTATCTTGACAATATTAATTCATTTTAATACACAAAATAATTCTTAGATAATTAATTATACCCTTTTTAATTCTGCCAGTTTTAACTTTCGTTTTGAACGACCGGTTTCTGATAGAAGTTCTGAAGTCCACGCCCTTCAACGATCTGTTTACGCCCTCTGCACAGCCAGTATCTGTAATGTGTTGTTGTTTTAAAATTAGCTCGTTTTTTATTACTCATTTGACTTACTGTTAGTGTTAGCTTAAGATAACTTACCGAAACCCGTCTGAGCGCGCCGCAATTAGCTGCTCCTTTTAGCATGAGACCACCCGAATCCGATGCTAATGTTAGCTTGTTCCTCTTCCGGTTTTCGCCAGCTCCGCTCGTTGCACGCGGAGACTTTGAGAGTTATCGCTGTTCCAGTCAAGACACACAAAGTTCACCAAGTGTCTCCCGTAAATTAATCGGTAAAGAGAAGGTCCTCGCTGTTGCGAGGCTTCTGCCAGGCTGCTGCGAGGCTGCACAGTTGAAGCTCCGCTCCATCGCGCCAGAAGAGGGGCTCGTTGACGCCGGTCCCTACGTCGGGGGTCTGCTCGTTTAATTTTTGCCGGCTGCGCGTTTGGAGCGATCGCAAATACACTAAAAATTGAACTAAAACATAAAAATAACAATTATACTTTATTTATAAAGCCATTTAAAAAACCACAGCTGCAACAAAGTGCTGTACACATGAAATTAATAACATATAAACAAAAGATGAGATGAAATCATGAAAAACAACAGTCATGTGTTTAATACAGAAGTGGGTTGAGCCTAACCAGGGGTTGCTAGGTGAGGGGCTGGACTCAGGTTGGGGTGGGTTGTCCTCGCGCCTGTGACGTCACAAGCGCGATTGACTTCCAGTTTATTTCAAAAACGAGCCGTTTTTATCACAGTAAAATAAATCTACTTAGAGTAAATAAACCACTGGGTGCATTTTTTTGGCCTTTGGACTGTTTTTTTATGAAGTAAATACCCAAAGTTGAGTAAAAAAACATTAAAAAGTGAATTTTGAATGTGTGGTCCCCTTTAACAGCTACTAAGTGTCCATGCTTTATTCAGAGAATAACGTCTTATGCAGATTACAGGGTAAACTGTGTGTGTTGGAACAGCTCTGTTCAGGTTTTAGCACGTCACGTCTCTCGTAGTTCAGAGAATAACGTCTTATGCAGATTACAGGGTAAACTGTGTGTGTTGGAACAGCTCTGTTCAGGTTTTAGCACGTCACGTCTCTCGTAGTTAGCTTAGCCATGCTAACACCGCAGTGAACTCAGTTGGACGTTGCGGTGCGTTGCTCTCGTCAGTCCGTTTCATGGAGTCTGATTTCGGGCATCCGCGCTAAGTCTTCCCCTACTGAGACGTCATGGTTCGCTTAAGGACCGTTAATCCATTTTTTAGCACGTCACTCGTCAGAAACAAATAATATATATTACATGATTTGAGCCACCCACACAAATCTTACATCAAACTATCTAACACTGTAAACAGTATGTTGAACGGACAGCTGCACACAACACACATCATCATGGGACATAAAAAAAAACATAAAGCTAAAATTGCACTAAATGTGATTAAATATCAGTTAAAGCGTTTACAATTTATTAAATGTGTGTGTGTGCGCACACACACACATACAAACGGTAATTTGAAAACTGTAACATTGTCAGACTAGAACAATCAAAAAAAATTGGGGGGGGGGATTATAGATGTTTCTAGGTATCTGAGAAAACTACTTTTGACTGAAAATATATGATTTACAACTTTAAAGTGTAACTAACTCATAAATCGAGTTTCATGCTGATAAACGGTCTAAATAGATTATTTTGTATTTTAAATTTAGGTTTCTGAGCAAATTATGACATTTTTATGTAAAACTGTTAGTTCTTTTGCCTAAAACCATCTCCCTGCTCGCCTCCTTAGGTCAAATGGTGCCTACGCAGTTAAGATACCAGAACAGACGTGGACGGTGTTGGGTTTTGTACTGCGGTGATAATCAGTAGCTGATATACAGCAGGTAAATCAAGGTTCTTAATATTGTTAGCTTGTGTTTACTTCGGTTTGTTGTGAAATAAAAATATATTTGTCTTCGTGTTTTACATTTATTTTGAAGGGGTTTTTCATACGGTGTTCAAATGATCAGTTTCTTTTGTAGAGTGATAAAGATTTACTAAAGGACACAGGCAGATCTGTTCTGGTGAGGCTTGGGGATGATAATATAGCTGGTGCCTCTTTGTCCTGTCAGTTTTACGACTTTGTAGAATATATGACTGGGAGAAGTCCACTGAAAGCCACTCTCTGGCTCTGCATGTTTGTTCAGTTAGAAAGTAACAAGAACAGCTCTAAATATGTGTGTAGGGTATGATCTTTAATGTAATTTAATGTCCAGTTACATTAATTGGTCATTTAGTGGTCTATTAGAGTGTGCATGTTTATAAGTACTCAGCAATAAATGTACATTTATTTTAGTCATCGATGTGTCTCGGTGCCCCTCCCCCTGGGGCTTGGGGAGACCTGAGCAAGCTGAGGGGAGGCAGTGGTATTTCCTGTGTCTTCTGGCAATAAAGGGGGGACAACAGTCTCTGAAACAAAACCCCCACAGAAGAGTCAGTTTAAAGCAGGCAACCCCCACAGAAGGGTATAAAAAGTTTCCATCCTCCAACAGCAAGGCAGAAGTAAGCCCACGGATCAGGTTGTATGTTCTCCCTGTCCCCCTCTCTCCCTGCCTCCTCCCTCCTCCTCCCTTCTTCTCTCTCTCTCTCGCTCTCCCTCTCTCCCTTTTCCTCTTTTTCTCTCACTGTCCACGTTTTTAAACAAATGTAATGGATGTTAGGAATAGAACAAATGTATTCTGTGACTTTTAACTTATGATTAATTAAACTGGTTTGGAACTTTAAGTGAGCGTCTGTCGTGTGTAAGTGTATCTCTCCTTTCTGTTCCAAAGTGAACCAAAAAACGAATTCTGGGGCGAATAAGAATCAAAGCCAACAGGTTACACAACAACCAGCTGAGTTATTTTTCTTGCTAGAAGCTACCTTCCCATCAGAGGCGGACCAGTTCCGAACCAGCGAGCGTACACATCGGCCCGGACTGAAGCTTGATGGTGCAGGAGGACGTCGAAGAAAAAGATGCTGGATCAACTATTCACTTAGAATTCCCCTCATTTCTTTTTTTCAATCCATTCAATGTTTTAAGTTACATTAAGCAAAGGAGTGACCGCCTGAACAAACCAGATCAACATGAGGTCAGTACCCAGGATGACAGAGAAGAAGTTAATTAATGTAGTTTAAAAATGTAACTTGTTTTTAATAGTGTTCAGTTTAATTATCAGTTTGTGTGACATACAGACTGTGGTGTTGAATAAATAAAAATTAAACCTGATTGTCATGTATTGGGATGCTGACGGAGTTTACGTGATGACGTGTGAAAAATGTAACTTGTTTTTAATAGTGTTTTTAATAGTCAGTATTATCAGTTTGTGTGACATACAGACTGTGGTGTTGAATAAATAAATAAAAATTAAACCTGATGTCTTCATTTTCAACTTTAATAACATGCAACGTTTCACATCATCATTTAAATCACATAACTTGAATTACAGTACATAATCAATAATCTATAAAATGAACATTGTGCTGATGTTGTTCGGCATGTTATTTTTGTACTATAGTGCTTAGTGTATTTTTAGTTAACACTTTTCTTAGTTTATATATTGGATCTTATTACTGTTTCTTTTATTTACATTTTATACTTTTGTTGGATGTAACTGGGACCCCGTGTACACAATTTCATTCCTCCACATGTGGTGTATATGACAAAGAAAGAACTTTGACTTTGGTAATGTCCAGAGAGCTTCATTTTGTTGGGACTAACCCGTGAAATAGTACTCAAATTCAGACAAGACTGGGAAGGATGACAACACAGAGTATCAGTGAAGTGATTTTATTTACAGTGTCAGGATAATAGGTTCTGGATTCCTGGAGGGGAGGAAGAGGAGAAGTTTAGATGTGCAGCCGATGAGTCTTGTTGATAATAATGAATTAATGGTTCTCTTTCTTACAGGAGGATGTTGAGGAGGCAGACTCAGAGGAGGAAGATGTCCACTTGGTAAGTGTCTCCCTTAATCCAACAAATCCTTTGAAGAGTTGAGTGTCTCCTTGAATCCCATTAATCCTAGAGGTGTTGCAGATGGTGGAGTGTCAGGCTGGAGGATTGGGTCGGTTTAGAGGAATCCAATATGGAGAAGGTCCTTCCAGTCCGAGCCTCTTCGGTGAGTTCAGGTTTGCCTTGAAACCACAAATAGACACAGAATTGAACAAACTAGATTTCACCAGGAAAGATGCTAAGATGACTGTCTCACTTTACCCCAAGTGACTAAATAATTCAGCGAAGACCGGAGCCTCCCCCAAGGCCTAAATAGCAGCTGGACTCATCAACCAGATTAGTGGCAGGTGGTAACCCAGGAACTTCAGCACAACCACTCAGCATCTGCAAGGTGAGCACACAGCAAAACACAACCACAACAGTACCCCTCCCTCAAACATCGCCCCCGGGCGATCGAGGACGCTTGTCGGGGTGCCTCAGGTAGAAGTCAGAAATGAGACTCGGGTCCAGGATGAAGGACCTGGGGACCCAAGA
>JBBPBX010028307.1:4774-20250 GCA_038048925.1 Garcialebias charrua
TAATATAATGATAGGCTCCATTACCTCGATTTGTGAGTCCGTTATGTCGGCTGTTGTAATGTTTGTAGTCGTCCCCCGGTGTTTAATGTATGTGTCCAGCCACTGCAAAGACAGGTATAACGGAGGAACTGGATTGGTCCCGCCAGGATCCCCGCTCCGGACCGCCTCGGCGAGTTTCTCTTCAAAACTATCCATGTCAAAGCAAAAACAAAAACCGGCTTCTGGAAGAGTAGCGGGTAGCGGGTAGCGGTGTGATACACCATATATTGACATCCAAACAAAAAACGCCCACAAACTTTGAACCAATCACACGCTCCGAGCCGCATCCTCCGCGTCTCTGCAGTGCTGACTGGGGGCATGTATAGGACGGCTGTCGCCGGTGGATCGCAGCGGGAGTGCAGACGGAAGTTGCTCAACTTTTTTTCACTCAACGGGGGGTAAAAGACGTGCGACAAGAAGTATAAACCAGCCTTTACATGATGGCTTGGTTCATGTCTCGAGAAACCAGACTTTTGGCTGAATGGATTACATCTTGGGGATTTTCTGAGGCATGTTCCATTGGTATGGTCATTTTAATTTGGACATTTCTGAAGTGAGTGGACCGACACAGACTGAAGGTAGATATGCTGGTGAAGATTCTCAGTCGTCCAGGACATGATGAAATCAAAAAAGGCGTTCAATACAGGATCAACTGGACTTTATTTGTTGCAGAAAACGTTTCGACTTCTGTCCAGAAGTGTCCAGAATTGAAGTCCAGAATTGAAAAAGACTTCTGGACAGAAGTCGAAACGTTTTCTGCAACAAATAAAGTCCAGTTGATCCTGTATTGAACGCCTTTTTTGACTGAAGGTAGATGTCATTCAAGTTCTGCCTTTTCCCAAAACAATCGTGTTTATCTGACATTCGGCTCCCCGACTGGCCTTGATAGGCCATCTTATCTCAACACGCCTGAGAAGTTTTGTAAACCAGATGCTCTCACCCCTCCCAATCCTGCTACTGAGGAATTCCACAAACTTTTCAGAGGAGCACAGCTGAATAAACATTCTGTCATCATTTCAGGACTGTCGCCTCTGGCCGACCTTGGCAGCCCCCCAATGAGTGTGCACAGATCCATGAGCTGGCTGCTCAACCGCCTTGTAGTCCTCCCTGACCTCTGCATAATGTCGGCGTCATTATGTGCTTGTGTGCGAGACTTTTTTTCATTACCACATGTTTGACCTTCAAACAGAGGTCAAAAATGTGTTAGGATTTTTTTTGTCTCCAAACCCCATGTGTTATTTTTTACCACTTTTATTGAGCCTCATGCAAGAACCGTTCATACGCACAGATTTGTTCTTAAACTGTGCGTACGAGTGATTTAGGATCATTTTTGGCATTCAACAATGTTTTCGTATTCTAAGATTTTTTTCAGATACGAACAAAATTTACGTGTGGTCCAGACCTGTCGTATATTTTACGAGCAGTCAGTCTGCTGTTATCCAGACGGATTTTCTCCACTAATAACTTTATACTTCGTTATTTAGAAAATATTTTGGGTTTAAAAAAATCACGCACCATAATTATTCTTGACAATAGGTTATTCTGTTTGAATTAGAATTATAATTTTAAGTTTAATTTGTCTGGTGTGTCGCAGGCTTCGGTGAGTCGTGCGCTCCCCTTGGTCATCAAAGCCCTCCTCAAATTAACACCCAGGTACATAAAATTCCCATACACCGCCGCAGAACAAGTACAAATTAAGACTGATTTTCATGCTATTGCTGGACTGCCAAACACCATCGGAGCAATAGACTGTACACACATACGGATCAAAGCACCTTCACCTGACGCATTCCCATTCCTCAATCGGAAGCAATACCACTCCATAAATGTCCAAATTATATCTGATTCGAAATATAACCTGCTAAATGTGGTTGCGCGATGGCCAGGAGGAGCGCATGACTCATTTGTGCTGCAAAACAGTGCTGTTGGCACGCGTCTTGCGCAAGGTGCGCATGGAGATGGCTGGCTTGTTGGTAACTTTTTAATTTGTAATTGAGGATTTGGAATTATTCTCTGATCATTTACCTATAACTCACTATTTTCCACAGGTGATCGAGGCTATGCATTAGCCCCATGGCTTATGACACCTCTAAACAGCCCTCAGACAAGACAGGAGCGCTTGTGTAATAAGCTGCATACACGCACTCGTGCTGTAGTTGAGCGCACAATTGGAGTTTTGACATGACATTTATTTTTCCATCCATCTCGGTAACGCAGACTTTTCCTTGACCTCCTCCTGTTGCAGTCATAGAGCACCGTGCTGCGGCGAGACGTTTTTTTGAAGCCATTTTCAGATCAAACCATTTTTTCTTGATTTCTGATACTGTACGACCCACGGGAGACACAACATTAACAGCAGTGGTTATTTCATGCCATTCTTTGGCTTTAGCTGGTCCTTTAATCCCATGAGTGACGCTGCTAAAAAGGACAGATTTTCTTTTCTCGATCTCGGAGAGCAGAACTTCAATCTCCGCACCCGTAAAGTTCTTCTTTTTACTTTTCGCTGTCATTTTATGAACGGACACTTCCTGCTCTCTGAGGCAGGAAACGTAGCCTTATATGGTGTTTTGAGGGGTGGGAATTATGTAAATGACCTCTCCGCGTGCACGAGCAGGTGGATAGAACAGGTGCAATTCATTATATTTACGCAGCTCATTTACACACTTTTCCTGAGGATAGAAGAGTTTGTTGAATCTGACGTGGCATGTTCGTACGAACGCTTCGTACGAACAAAAGTAAGAGAAATTTAGGATAAAAATACGAACATGTTCTTGCATGAGGCCCATTGTCTGTCCAACAGATCTCACTTGTAAATGAGTCTTCGAGGCTCAATGGGCCTCATGCACAAACCGTTCGTACGCACAGATTTGTACTTTTACTGTTCGTACGAGTGATTTGGGATCATTTGTGGCATCCAACAATGTTTTCGTATCCTAGGATTTTTTTCAGATACGAACAAAATCTACGTGTGGTCCAGACCTGTCGTATATTTTAGGAGCGTCAGTCTGCTGTCATCCAGACTGCCTTTTCTCCACTAATAACTTTATATTTCGTTATTTAGAAAATATTTTGAGTTTAAAAACAATTAAATGCAACCACACATATTGGTTTAATTAAAGCGGCTTCAACACCCCCCCCCACGTCCACCACCTTGCGCCACCCGCGCGTGACCCCCCGCGCCACTCATGTCGACCACCGTGTGCCACGCAACGCGCCCCCCGCAACCACGCCACGCGCCCCCACCCCGCGCAACTCATGTCGACCACCGTGTGCCACGCAACGCGCCCGCGCAACCACGCCACGCGCCCCCACCGCGCGCAACTCATGTCGACCACCGTGTGCCACGCAACGCGCCCGCGCAACCACGCGCCCCCACCCCGCGCAACTCATGTCGACCACCGTGTGCCACGCAACGCGCCCNGCCCCCCCCCGCGCTCATGTCGACCACCGTGGGCCCACGCAACGCGCACCCCGCCACCACGTCACGCGCCACTGTCGGCACACACACACACACACACACACACACACACACACACACACACAGCGCCGCTGCAGAGACAGGGGAGAAGAAAGGCGAAACAGCTGTCTCATGTCATTTTTAATATAAACTGCCTGTTGACTGTGGGCGCTCACTGATGTCATCTGTATTCTGTGTGGGTCTGCGCTCAGATCCGGGGCTGACACTATGATCAAAGGCGAGTCAATTTTAATTCGCCAAACGCGTTTGTGTGTTTTCTGACGCATGAAGCCGGAATGAATGGACACTTCCTGCTCGCGGTGGCAGGAAACTATATCCTTATATGGTGTCTTGAGGGGCGGAAATTATGTAAATAACCTCACGCGTGCACGAGCAGGTGAATAGAACAGGTGGGATTCATCATTATTTACACAGCTCATATACACACATTTCCTGACGATAGAAGACTGTGTTGGATCTGACGTGGCATGTTCGTACGAACACTTCGTACGAACAAAAGTGGGAGATATCTAGGATAAGAATACGAACACTTTCGTGCATGAGGGCCAATGTGACTTATCTGTTTAAGTAAAGGTTGAATGAATCGTGCATGCCTAGTTTCTGTCCATACATCCATACATTTTCTCTAGTCCCGCTCATAACTTTTGATCCGCTCAAGATAATTTAATGAAACTTTATACACATTATACATCATCACTACAGACTCACAGACTCATGTTCGTGCCGCTGTTGTTCAGCGTATTATTTCTGTACCACTAGTGCTTAGCATATTCTTAGTTTAGCGTATTTCTTAGTTCATATCTTAGGTCTTATTAGGTTTTTTTCTTTTTTTACAATTTATACTTTTGTTGGATGTTACTGGGATACTGTACACAATTTCATTCCACCACATGTACCACATGTGGTGCGAATGACAAATAAAGAAACTTTGACACTACACTCTATTGATAGTGTCACACTTTTCATCTCCCCTGCTTCAAGGTCTAAACCCAGGTCAAATATTATATAAGGTTGTTGCTTGTCTGGGCCTATGCAATAGATTGCTGTGTAATAGTTTGCCGACAGGTGTATAATGTTTTGTACGCAGTACCCTTGTTACCTTTATATCACTTTTCAGCTTATTACTGTTCGGTAGCTTCTAATTAACATGATAACATTTATTTTGAGTACCAATACATTTTTCCTGATTATCACCAGTGGAACTTCTACCAAAGTTTAGGAACCAACACTTTTACGTTTTTAAACGTTTAAGTTTTGTAGCTTTTGTTTAAATAAGTCATTGTATGTGTATTATGTTGGGAGGGATTTGCGTGCCGTTCTTGTTCATTTTGTGCCATTTAAATCTCAGAGTGGAGACTCAATCAGTATAGTTGGTTCTTTGTTTTTGGAGTCTCACTGTTCTGCCGTAAGGCTTCAGTCACCTTGGCTCTCTTGGTATGTTCTGCTGAGTTTTCAGAGTCCAAGGCTTTCACAACAATCGCTGCAAACGGACTGACGCACTTGTGGTCAGTAGTGGCCTCACAGTTTGTTTTGCTCTCACGGCACTGAATCACAGCCTCACAAAGCCTCTGATTTATTTATTTGTATTTTTTTTGCTTGGTTTACTTGGGTTCAACTTGTCCTTAAACAAAATTTCAGGATTTCCACCTGTTTCTGTTTTTTTGCACTGGCTGTATTACAACCGCATCTGAAATGCCAGGAGACTGGTATTTTCTGAATCATCCATTTTTTTTGTTCTTATTTGCAACACTCAGCCTGTTTTGTTTGATTTGTGGTTCCTCGTCTATGTTCTGGAATAAATTTTCTTTTTGTAAAAGGAGCAGATAAGACTGCTTTATGTGAAGCTCACTGACAATACACAGAGCAACATCTATTTAGTGCTGGTGAATAGATTTGGTTTTACATTTCTCTTGTCAAAACAAATAAAACATTTTTAGTGTTGAGTTTTACAACCAGCATAATTTTAAATTTACAATTTCCCATAAAAGGAAATAGATTTGTACATAAAGTTTTCATTGTAAAATTTTCTAAACTTGTACAGTATATGATTTTTTTATATAATTTCATTGCTTCTGAGCATTTTTGCACATGACCCATCAAAAATAACTTCCAAAGCAGAAATTCAACGCATTCAGTGCCTCAGTGCTATCCAAATAACCTCCTATTTAATGTTTAGCTTAAAATAAGAGAATGCCTGGCCAAAGTGCTTTATTTTGTTAGACAAAACAAAAACAAAAATATATGATTTGCAGTATTGGTGTTATGAATCTCACTGAAGCACAGAGGTGGGAGTGTGACAGAAAGGGGCTGCACAAGGTTTTGGAGTCATGACTTTTTTAGGAGAATAAATAGAGTTATAAGGAAAACGTACACAGAAAAAGAAAAAAAATATATACAGTATATTGAATTAGTAAATAATAAGTATTTATTTTTTTTATGTTTATTAGCAATTTTTTTAAGTGGAGCTTTTATTTTAAAATGTGATACTTATTTTTTACATTTATAATTTTACACAAGTGTAACAACAGCCAACCATTTAGTTACAGACCATTTCAATATTACATTGGAGTTTCCTCACCATATTTGTGTATGTTTTTGTTGAAATTCATGAAATTACTTAAACAACAAGTATGATTTTAAGAATGTATTTTCACATACAACAAAAGTTTTTCAAAATTTAAAAAAAGTCTGGACATTTTATCTCAGAGTTCACTATTTTTAACATATATGTACCAAAATTATCATCATCATCATCATCTTCTTGTGACTTTTGTCTCTTCAGGGGTCGCCACAGCGAGTCATCCTCCTCCATCTCACCCTGCCCTTTGCATCCTTTGTCCTCACTCAAATTACTTCTATGTCCTCTCTAACTGCATCCATATATCTCCTATTTGGCCTTCCTCTTTGTCTTTTTCCTGGCAGCTGCATTTCTAACATCCTTCTACCAATTTACCCACTGTCCCTCCTCTGGACATGTCCAAACCATCTCAGTCTGGCCTCCCTAACTTTATCTCCCAGTTGTTCAACCTGTGCTGTACCTCTGATGATCTAATTCCTAATCTTGTCATCCTTGTTACTCCTAAGGAGAACATCAACATCTTAATTTCTGCTGTTTCCAGTTCTTTATCCTGTCTTTTTGTCCATGTCTCTGTGTCCAGACCATACAACATTGTCTCACCACTGTCTTTTACCTTTTCCTTTGACCTTTGCTGCCAATCTTTTGTCACAAATCACTCCTGAAACTTTTCTCCATCCACTCCATCCTGTCTGGACTCTCTTTTTCACCTCTTTACCACATTCCACAGCTTCCTGGACAGTCGACCCCAAGTACTTGAAGTCCTGCACCTTTGTGACCTCTGCTCCTTGTAGCCTCACTGTTCCAATGGCCTCCCTCTCATTCACACATATGTACTCTGTCTTACTACAACTGACTTTCATTCCTCTTCTTTCAAGTGCATACCTCCACCTCTCCAAGTTCTCTTCCACTTGTTCCTTGTTCTCACCACAAATCACAATGTAATCTGCAAACATCATAGTCCATGGGGATTCCTGCCTGACCTCATCTGCTACTCAGTCCATCACCAGAGGAAACAAGAAGGGGCTCAGAGCCGATCCTTGATGTACTCCCACCTTCACCTTGAAGCTGTCTGTCACTCCTACAGCACATCTCACCACTGTCCTGCTGTCTTCATACATGTCCTGTACCAGTCTAACATACTTCTCTGCCACTCCAGATTTCCTCATGCAATACCACACCTCCTCTCTTTTACTCTTACTCCTCTAGTGCCCCTTTTCCACTTGGTGGCCCGAGTCGGATGTGACGTCATATTTGCGTGCCAAGCGTGCGTTGGAGAGCATTTCCACCTAACAGATGCGCGGCGCCGCGCCAAGATTCCGGACTCATCTCAGAGCAGGGCCCAGGCCGGCTGGACCCGAACCGTGGGGAGGAGGCTGGACTGAGTTTGAGGAAGTGGCTGCCGCGAGGGAGCAAAGACGGAAGGACTTTACAAGATTAACACGGTAAAAACAATTATTTGTATTTAAAATTATAGCAAACATGTGTCTTAAGCCGAACTATTCCTTAATAAATTCACGTTGTTGTCAAAACGGCAGGATTTAAAAAAGTAGTTTCGCCATGTGCACGCGCGCCCCCGCGCGCGCACGTGAGCCGTCTTTATTTCTATAATGTAGCTAAATAAACGCTTTAAAAAATATATTTCATAGCTGACGTTATATCAAGAGGGTGCTTGAGCTTAACAGTTCCTTAATAATTTCACGTTGTGGTCAAATCAGCTGGATTTAACAAAGTAGGTCGACACGTGCACATCACATGCACGCGCGGGTGGGGTCGATCGGCGTTCTTTCTTTTAAATGTAGCTAAATAAAAGCTTAAAAAATATATTTCATAGCTGGCTTTATACCACGAGGGTTCCTCAGGTTAACAAGTCCTTAATAATGTCACGTTGTGGTCAAATCTGCTGGATTTAAATTGATTTGTTTTGACTAATTCCAAACCTGTCACATGTGCTTCGAAAATAAATTATTAAAAAATCGAATTTTAATTCAAATAACTCCAACAGCTTACAGTATGTACATGAACATGTTGTGATTACATTTTGTTAGTTTGAAAAATATCTGCTTTGTGGTTTCTGAGATATAAGATATGTGTTAAATACTAGTAGAAAAAAAAGCTAGGTCGACACACTTATGTCTATAAAAAATCGAATTTTAATTCAAATAACTCCAACAGCTTACAGTATGCACATAAACATGTAGTGATTACACTGTGTTGGTTTGAAAAATATCTGCTTTGTGGTTTCTGAGATATTTGATATATGTATATATATCTTACATATATCTTATAAAATATATCTACATATAAAACAGTTTCTAGACTGAATTACCGGTAACCATGTTTTTCTTTTTTTTACAGTTAAGACGAAGAAGTCAACACCAGAATTTATCAACTTGTGTCTTCTGGAGGAAGCCCATGAGACAACAGGAAAAAAATCATTTAGGTGGATGCAGTATTTATTTTTGTGCTTTTTTCACTTCTTAGTTTTCATAATAAACATTTTATTTCTTAAGTGGTGTCATTGAACAATAATTTCCTAAACATATTTTACAATGTTAAGTGTGTACAGTATAGTGTTTGTTTAAAAACATACTGGAAGTTAAGAATATTTTCCATTTGCATTTGACCTTTAAAGAATCATAAGAAAAAGATTATTAGATTTGAACAGCCCTCCATCCATCCATCCATCCATCCATCCATCCATCCATCCTTCCTGATGTCGTGTCATGAGTAGTGCAGCAGCTTTTGCCAGGATGCACAGACGTCAACATGAACCCCGATGAAGCTGTTCTTGGATGCCCAAACGAGTTTCCTGATCAACAAACATTTAATTATTAATACTTTGTTTTTACGTTTAAAGAAACATGCTTTTAATGTTTATGGGACAGTTTAAACCAAATTATCCATTTGCATTTGACTTTGAATTATCCCTGACAAAATATTACCGTTTAAATTTAATGAAATACAAACATTTAATATTACAGGGCCAATTGAAACCTAATTAATTCCTAATCTGTACCTTACTGTAAAAATAGTTTAACTGATTACAGGGCAGTGCGATCAATGTGTTAAGCAATGTTAACAGGAACCTTGTACATATATGAGAATAATCTTTATTATAAAGAAAGAAAATGGAAAACACAGGGGTTTAAAACAAGCTGAAAAGGCAATAAAAGTAAGATCAGAGCATTAAATAGCTCAAGGGACATTACCGCCAACAGGTGGTGAGACAAGGTCCTGCAGGGTGTTCTTCTTCTAATGTTTAGTGGTGGCTAGTAAATAGCTTGAGGTAACACTACCGCCACCACGTGGTAGGACGAGTGAGATTCTACACCCCGCCCACAGAAGGGCTGCAGTAGTGAGTGGAGACAAAACCGTACATGTGAGCCGATCCTAACTGGAACAGACCGGACCAGACTGAGCCGCTCTGGGCCGGTAAGTGGAAAAGGGGCATAAGTCACATCTTTTTTACCTGTATGTCTAGCTTCCACAAGTCTCTCCCAGATTTTGATTGTGTGACTCATTAACTTAATTCCCCTGTAGTTGCTACAACTCTGTACATCACCCTTGTTCTCAAAAATGGGAACCATTCAACCTTTATTTAAACAGGAAAGTCCCATTGAGCCATGAGATTCATTTACAAGAGAGACGTGAACCACCAGCACTAGGGCTGGGTACCTTTCTAAAAAAAATCGGTAGAAAATTATGTTACACATCACAGTACAAATCGTGAGTTTTATTTTTTAACTTTGGCATTTTTCCATTTCAAGCAGTTTTCTTACATAAAAATAAATAATTTCCAGGTCAAAAGAACAGTTGCAAACCAGTGACACGTCAGTGTCTAAAGCCCCCAGTATAGCTCTGCATTGGGCCGAGCGCCGCTGCACGCCATGTGCGCGCCACGGCACAAGCCTTTGAACGCAAGCGTGAACGCGCCAAGCTCAAATTTTACGACCGCTTACGCGCGCGCGTTGTCTCACAATAAACTACCCGGGGGCGAACTGTTTTGTATGAGACACAAATGTATTGAAATTCCCCTTCTTCATCCCTGATCTGGACCTTTCTTTAGTTTTTTTGCCAAAAGTCAAGTGATCACTTGAAGCGGTCACCATTCGCTTCCTCCTCCGATGAGGAGGAATGAATGAATTTGTCACAAGTGAACTAAACTCATGTCCAACGTGGCTGCGCCAGGTTCTAAATATTTCCTGGTGGGCTGTGGGCTGCAGCCTGTTTTTATTTTATTTTTTAGAACTTTTTATTAACATATAAACACAAAATACCGCTGCGCAGTCCGTGCCTTTTCTTTCACCACCCAGACCTGTCAATCAAATCAGTAGGCATGTCAGCAAATGACCAATCGGCGACCTCAGTTTGTCCCATAGGTAAACGCTCCGCCCTGCTTCTGCTCAAATGATGTCAAGTATTTGGAGCAAAAGCGCTGGAGCTTCACACAGAGCTATAATGTGAACGGCCTGCGCGCAGCACGCGCGCGTCGAGCGGCGCTCGGCCCAACGCAGAGCTATAATGGAGGCTTTCTGCTCACTGCTACACACTGAGGACCTTTTCACTCAGCAGTTGTTCTTTAAAAAAAATCAACATGTCTGCTTTCTCAGGACACAAACAAGCCTACTCCTGGCTTATGGTGTCTCCAGTAATAGAACATGTTCACTCTGAAGGCCCCGGCAGAGCTCTGCGTAAGGCAGTACACCGTTGTACGCAGAGGCACAAGCGTACCCCCGCAGGGCACGAACGCGCAAAGCTCAAATTTTACGACCGCATACGCGAAGCGCGTTGTCTCACAATAAACTGCCCGCCGCCGGACTGTTTTGTATGAGACACAAATGAATTAAATTCCCCTTCTTCATCCCTGATCTGGGCTTTTCTTTTGTTTTTTTGCCAAAAGTCAAGTGATCGCATCACTTCCTCCTCCGTTGCTCCATGACTGAAATGATGAGAAATTAATGAATTTGTCACGAGTGAAAACTAGAGCCCTACGTGGTTGCGGGAGGTTCTAAACATTTCCTGATGGGCTGTGGGCTGCAGGACCAGCGCTCCCTGATTTTATTTTTATTTTTTAGAATGTTTTATTAAGATATAAAGTTTTAGAACACCGCAGCGGCTGCAGCCTGACAGCTCGTGCCTTTTTTTTCCCCCTCCCGACCTGTCAATCAATTCAGTAGGCATGTCAGCAAATGACCAATCAGCGACCTCAGTTTGTCCCGTAGGTACACGCTCTGCGTGCAGCTGCTCAAATTACGACAACAATTTGGAGTGAAAACGCGAGCATTTAACGCAAGAACAAACGCAGAGCTGTGCCTGTGAACGCGTGCGCACAGAACACGCGCGTAGAGCGGCATACAGGCCGTACGCAGAGCTCTGCCTGGGCCTTGAGGGTGTGGATGATGCTTGTTGCACACACAGATACCTGGTTGACAAGTTTGATGACATTGGAATTGTGTCCCTCACATTCCACTAGCAGGTGACTGGATTCACTGAGGTTAGGGTTGATGGCAGACTTCTGCACCTCTGTCTCTTCCTGAATCTTCTCTGTGGTTCTCTGGGGTTTAGGGCTCTTATCTAATACTTATCATCTCCCTAATTGACATTAGAACACACAAAATCAACAATAACATGGTTGTGTTATTATTGCTCAAAAACCATTATCTACGCTGAGAGATAAAAGCTTAACTGGTCAACAATATCCTTTACAGCTTAACTTATCCTCCACCATGCACCCTCCACTGTAGAAAAGGGTAGTGGCCCCCCATCTTGCTTTTCTTTTATCAGTCTGTTCTCCTCACATGGGTCAGAGGCTCATGTGAGGAGAACATAAACAAACGGTGAACATTAGGTGAACTGTTTAAGCAGCTGACCGGATGGATGAGCACATTTTGCAAGCTTTATCTGTTACTGTCAGTCTTTAGTTAGCTTCTGATTTTAGCTAGCTACATAGCCATAAAATAAAGCTCCATACTTTAACTCGCTGCAACGCACGTATTAAGCTGCAGTAACGTTAACAAACATAAACTCACCAGCTGAAATCCCAGACACAGCGTCGTCCTCGGAGTTCTTTGATGAAGAGGAGGCCGGTCGTGGAATTTTGAATCAGGCCGTTCAGCACTCACAGGCTGACTTTAACACTAAGAAGAGGCTACAGTCTCCCTTGAAGACAAACATGGAGCAACTTTTTGCTCGTAAATTGAAGCCATTCGACGATACATGCTGCACGCGCTGTACACGTGAACCCCCGTCTGTGTGCGTAACCAGTAGCATAGACATAAAGCTGTAGTGCAGCTCTATACAGCTCTGGGTGTAATCATGTAGTCTGTTTGTCATATGTCTGTGTTTTTCCTGCCTGCGTGCTGAAACCACGTGTCACATTACAGCCAATACCAAAACTTGACACTGAAAGACGAGTGACGTTTCAATCCATACACCGACCAACACAGTTCGGTCTGTGCCATAAAATAACCTTGGTTCGGTATGCAGCCCTAACCAGCACACTTCTCCTCCATTCCACCGGCATTTTCTCACCTTCAAATGTACCATTGAATATTTCATTCAAAAACCTCACTGCCATCTCACCAAGACATTTCTAAACCTCCACGGGTATGTCATCAGGTCCTACTGCTTTCCCTTTTCATTCTTTTCAGAGCTATCCGAACTTCACCCTGGCTAATCTATCACACTTGCCACAACTTCTATGACTGCTACTCTTCTTTTTTTCATTCTCTTCATTTATTAGCTCCTCAAAGTACTCCTTCTATCTTCCCATCATGTTCTCCTCACTTAGAACGTTACCATTCCTGTCTTTAACAAGCCTAACCTGCTGCACATCCTTTCTTGTCTGATCTCTCTGTCTCACCAATCGTACAAGTCATTCTCACCCTTTTTACTGTCCAGCCTCCATTACAACTCATCATACACCTTCTACTTTGCCTCTGCTACCTCTCTCTTTGCTCTACATTGCATCTCCTAATATTCCTGTCTATTCTCTTCAGTCCTCTCGCTGTCATATGTCTTCTTGGCTAACATCTTTCTTTGATTAGCTTCCTGCACTTCACTATTCAACCACCAGGTTTCCTTATCATCTTTTATCTGTCCAGATGACACACCAAGTACCTTCCTACTGTCTCTAATTACTATTGCTGTAGTAGCCCAGTCATCTGAAAGCTCTTTCTTACCACCCAGAGCCTTCAACAGCTCCTCCGAACTCGTCACAACATTTTTCTTTCCTCAGCTTCCACCATTTGGTCTTCTTCTCTGATTTCACTCTTTTCTCTTCTTCACAACAACATTCATCCTACACACAACCTTCAAATGCTTTCTGGCCACACTCTCCCCTGTCACAACCTTACAGTCCCCAATCTCCCTCAGGTTTTCTCTTCTACACAGATTGTAGTCTAGCTGTGTATTCCTGCCTTCACTCTTATAGGTCACTCTATGTTCCTCCCTCTTTTGAAAATAAATGTTGACTACAGCTTTTTACATTCTCTTGGCAAAATCTGCCAATATCTCTCCTTCTTGATTTCTTTCCGTGACACCAAACCTACCCATCAAGTCCTCGTCCCCTCTGTTTCTTCCACCAACATGTCCATTCAAGTCTGCTCCAATAACCACTCTTTTCTCCCTGGGAATACTCTCTATCACTTCACTCAGATCCTTCCAAAATTTATCTTTCTCCTCTATATCACATCCAACATGTGGAACATAACCACTGACAACATTTAGCATCATTTATTTCAACAGTGGCTGTCTGTTTACCACTCTCCCATAAAACTCAGACTGGTGAAGAACTCAGACAACAATTTATCCTGATGCATGCTCAATAATCTAGGTAGAAAAAAATTAAGTCTGGTCCTCTGGACATAAAAAAAAATGTAAAAACGTTTTGTCTTTCGTCCGAAAGACTTTCTCAGTCTGAGGTACTGTATTCAGCTCAGTCTTATAAATAGCACCCTCTCACAGTGGATCAACCAGTTGGCTGATGACAGCCAAAACCAACTGCCGACATGATCAAGGAGGACCATCAGCCTAACGATGGATCATTAGCACCCTGATGGTTGTTTGCTATTCACAGAGGGCTGAGTGATACTAGCAATAACAGCATTGTAAGAGGGGGACAGTTGAACCCGGAGGCCTCCACCTCTGTTTAATGATGGATGGTTTCTTTTCACAAAGATGGCCTCCTTTACTCCTCTCTCAAACCATCGTTCCTCTCTATCAAGGATGTGAACATCTTCATCCCTGAAAGAGTGACCTCTGACCTGGAGATGAGTGTAGACCACAGAGTCCTGACCTGATGATGTTGATCTTCTGTGCTGGGCCATCCTTTTGGCCAGTGGCTGTTTAGTTTCCCCGATGTAAGACTGATCACAGCCCTCCTGACACTGAGCAGCATACAGGTAGTCCCCGACTTACGAGCGAGTTCCGTACCTACGGGCCGTTCGTAAGTCGAAAATTCGTGAGTAGGAGCACATACAAAACTTTTTTTTTATATATATATATATATATAAATAGATGTACAGTACTGTACCAAGCACTTAGCCTATCCTAACACAGTTAAGGAGTGAGTTGAATTGTCTCCCTCCTCCCTAGCAGGCTCCATTCAAAGAAAGGGAGCCAGCTCCCTTTATGTGAAAGGGAGACAATTCAACTCACTCCATCTTTAAAAACTGTTAGGATAGGCTAAGTGCTTGGTGACTGTACAGTACTGTACATCTATTTATATATATATATATATATAAAAAAAAAGTTTTGTATGTGCTCCTACTCACGAATTTTCGACTTACGAACGGCCCGTAGGTACGGAACTCGCTCGTAAGTCGGGGACTACCTGTATGCTGCTCAGTGTCAGGAGGGCTGTGATCAGTCTTACATCGGGGAAACTAAACAGCCACTGGCCAAAAGGATGGCCCAGCACAGAAGATCAACATCATCAGGTCAGGACTCTGTGGTCTACACTCATCTCCAGGCCAGCGGTCACTCTTTCAGGGATGAAGATGTTCACATCCTTGATAGAGAGGAACGATGGTTTGAGAGAGGAGTAAAGGAGGCCATCTTTGTGAAAAGAAACCGTCCATCATTAAACAGAGGTGGAGGCCTCCGGGTTCAACTGTCCCCCTCTTACAATGCTGTTATTGCTAGTATCACTCAGCCCTCTGTGAATAGCAAACAACCATCAGGGTGCTAACGATCCATCGTTAGGCTGATGGTCCTCCTTGATCATGTGAGCAGCTGGTTTCAGGCTGTCATCAGCCAACTGGTTGATCCACTGTGAGAGGGTGCTATTTATAAGACTGAGCTGAATACAGCAGCTCAGACTGAGGAAGTCTTTCGGACGAAAGACGAAACGTTTCTACTTTTTTGTTTTTTGAATGTCCA
>JBBPBX010028308.1:0-13749 GCA_038048925.1 Garcialebias charrua
TCCTTTGGACATGTCCAAACCACTGTCCCTCCTCTGGACATGTCCAAACCACTGTCCCTCCTCTGGACATGTCCAAACCACTGTCCCTCTTCTGGACATGTCCAAACCATTGTCCCTCCTCTGAACATGTCCAAACCACTGTCCCTCCTCTGAACATGTCCAAACCACTGTCCCTCCTCTGGACATGTCCAAACCACTGTCCCTCCTCTGGACATGTCCAAACCACTGTCCCTCCTCTGGACATGTCCAAACCACTGTCCCTCCTCTGGACATGTCCAAACCACTGTCCCTCCTCTGAACATGTCCAAACCACTGTCCCTCCTCTGGACATGTCCAAACCACTGTCCCTCCTCTGAACATGTCCAAACCACTGTCCCTCCTCTGAACATGTCCAAACCACTGTCCCTCCTCTGGACATGTCCAAACCACTGTCCCTCCTCTGGACATGTCCAAACCACTGTCCCTCCTCTGGACATGTCCAAACCACTGTCCCTCCTCTGGACATGTCCAAACCACTGTCCCTCCTCTGGACATGTCCAAACCACTGTCCCTCCTCTGGACATGTCCAAACCACTGTCCCTCCTCTGGACATGTCCAAACCACTGTCCCTCCTCTGGACATGTCCAAACCACTGTCCCTCCTCTGGACATGTCCAAACCACTGTCCCTCCTCTGGACATGTCCAAACCACTGTCCCTCCTCTGGACATGTCCAAACCACTGTCCCTCCTCTGGACATGTCCAAACCACTGTCCCTCCTCTGGACATGTCCAAACCACTGTCCCTCCTCTGGACATGTCCAAACCACTGTCCCTCCTCTGGACATGTCCAAACCACTGTCCCTCCTCTGGACATGTCCAAACCACTGTCCCTCCTCTGGACATGTCCAAACCACTGTCCCTCCTCTGGACATGTCCAAACCACTGTCCCTCCTCTGGACATGTCCAAACCACTGTCCCTCCTCTGGACATGTCCAAACCACTGTCCCTCCTCTGGACATGTCCAAACCACTGTCCCTCCTCTGGACATGTCCAAACCACTGTCCCTCCTCTGGACATGTCCAAACCACTGTCCCTCCTCTGGACATGTCCAAACCACTGTCCCTCCTCTGGACATGTCCAAACCACTGTCCCTCCTCTGGACATGTCCAAACCACTGTCCCTCCTCTGGACATGTCCAAACCACTGTCCCTCCTCTGGACATGTCCAAACCACTGTCCCTCCTCTGGACATGTCCAAACCACTGTCCCTCCTCTGGACATGTCCAAACCACTGTCCCTCCTCTGGACATGTCCAAACCACTGTCCCTCCTCTGGACATGTCCAAACCACTGTCCCTCCTCTGGACATGTCCAAACCACTGTCCCTCCTCTGGACATGTCCAAACCACTGTCCCTCCTCTGGACATGTCCAAACCACTGTCCCTCCTCTGGACATGTCCAAACCACTGTCCCTCCTCTGGACATGTCCAAACCACTGTCCCTCCTCTGGACATGTCCAAACCACTGTCCCTCCTCTGGACATGTCCAAACCACTGTCCCTCCTCTGGACATGTCCAAACCACTGTCCCTCCTCTGGACATGTCCAAACCACTGTCCCTCCTCTGGACATGTCCAAACCACTGTCCCTCCTCTGGACATGTCCAAACCACTGTCCCTCCTCTGGACATGTCCAAACCACTGTCCCTCCTCTGGACATGTCCAAACCACTGTCCCTCCTCTGGACATGTCCAAACCACTGTCCCTCCTCTGGACATGTCCAAACCACTGTCCCTCCTCTGGACATGTCCAAACCACTGTCCCTCCTCTGGACATGTCCAAACCACTGTCCCTCCTCTGGACATGTCCAAACCACTGTCCCTCCTCTAGACATGTCCAAACCACTGTCCCTCCTCTAGACATGTCCAAACCACTGTCCCTCCTCTAGACATGTCCAAACCACTGTCCCTCCTCTAGACATGTCCAAACCACTGTCCCTCCTCTAGACATGTCCAAACCACTGTCCCTCCTCTAGACATGTCCAAACCACTGTCCCTCCTCTAGACATGTCCAAACCACTGTCCCTCCTCTGGACATGTCCAAACCACTGTCCCTCCTCTGGACATGTCCAAACCACTGTCCCTCCTCTGGACATGTCCAAACCACTGTCCCTCCTCTAGACATGTCCAAACCACTGTCCCTCCTCTAGACATGTCCAAACCACTGTCCCTCCTCTAGACATGTCCAAACCACTGTCCCTCCTCTAGACATGTCCAAACCACTGTCCCTCCTCTAGACATGTCCAAACCACTGTCCCTCCTCTAGACATGTCCAAACCACTGTCCCTCCTCTGGACATGTCCAAACCACTGTCCCTCCTCTAGACATGTCCAAACCACTGTCCCTCCTCTGGACATGTCCAAACCACTGTCCCTCCTCTGGACATGTCCAAACCACTGTCCCTCCTCTGGACATGTCCAAACCACTGTCCCTCCTCTGGACATGTCCAAACCACTGTCCCTCCTCTGGACATGTCCAAACCACTGTCCCTCCTCTGGACATGTCCAAACCACTGTCCCTCCTCTGGACATGTCCAAACCACTGTCCCTCCTCTGGACATGTCCAAACCACTGTCCCTCCTCTGGACATGTCCAAACCACTGTCCCTCCTCTGGACATGTCCAAACCACTGTCCCTCCTCTGGACATGTCCAAACCACTGTCCCTCCTCTGGACATGTCCAAACCACTGTCCCTCCTCTGGACATGTCCAAACCACTGTCCCTCCTCTGGACATGTCCAAACCACTGTCCCTCCTCTGGACATGTCCAAACCACTGTCCCTCCTCTGGACATGTCCAAACCACTGTCCCTCCTCTGGACATGTCCAAACCACTGTCCCTCCTCTGGACATGTCCAAACCACTGTCCCTCCTCTGGACATGTCCAAACCACTGTCCCTCCTCTGGACATGTCCAAACCACTGTCCCTCCTCTGGACATGTCCAAACCACTGTCCCTCCTCTGGACATGTCCAAACCACTGTCCCTCCTCTGGACATGTCCAAACCACTGTCCCTCCTCTGGACATGTCCAAACCACTGTCCCTCCTCTGGACATGTCCAAACCACTGTCCCTCCTCTGGACATGTCCAAACCACTGTCCCTCCTCTGGACATGTCCAAACCACTGTCCCTCCTCTGGACATGTCCAAACCACTGTCCCTCCTCTGGACATGTCCAAACCACTGTCCCTCCTCTGGACATGTCCAAACCACTGTCCCTCCTCTGGACATGTCCAAACCACTGTCCCTCCTCTGGACATGTCCAAACCACTGTCCCTCCTCTGGACATGTCCAAACCACTGTCCCTCCTCTGGACATGTCCAAACCACTGTCCCTCCTCTGGACATGTCCAAACCACTGTCCCTCCTCTGGACATGTCCAAACCACTGTCCCTCCTCTGGACATGTCCAAACCACTGTCCCTCCTCTGGACATGTCCAAACCACTGTCCCTCCTCTGGACATGTCCAAACCACTGTCCCTCCTCTGGACATGTCCAAACCACTGTCCCTCCTCTGGACATGTCCAAACCACTGTCCCTCCTCTGGACATGTCCAAACCACTGTCCCTCCTCTGGACATGTCCAAACCACTGTCCCTCCTCTGGACATGTCCAAACCACTGTCCCTCCTCTGGACATGTCCAAACCACTGTCCCTCCTCTGGACATGTCCAAACCACTGTCCCTCCTCTGGACATGTCCAAACCACTGTCCCTCCTCTGGACATGTCCAAACCACTGTCCCTCCTCTGGACATGTCCAAACCACTGTCCCTCCTCTGGACATGTCCAAACCACTGTCCCTCCTCTGGACATGTCCAAACCACTGTCCCTCCTCTGGACATGTCCAAACCACTGTCCCTCCTCTGGACATGTCCAAACCACTGTCCCTCCTCTGGACATGTCCAAACCACTGTCCCTCCTCTGGACATGTCCAAACCACTGTCCCTCCTCTGGACATGTCCAAACCACTGTCCCTCCTCTGGACATGTCCAAACCACTGTCCCTCCTCTGGACATGTCCAAACCACTGTCCCTCCTCTGGACATGTCCAAACCACTGTCCCTCCTCTGGACATGTCCAAACCACTGTCCCTCCTCTGGACATGTCCAAACCACTGTCCCTCCTCTGGACATGTCCAAACCACTGTCCCTCCTCTGGACATGTCCAAACCACTGTCCCTCCTCTGGACATGTCCAAACCACTGTCCCTCCTCTGGACATGTCCAAACCACTGTCCCTCCTCTGGACATGTCCAAACCACTGTCCCTCCTCTGGACATGTCCAAACCACTGTCCCTCCTCTGGACATGTCCAAACCACTGTCCCTCCTCTGGACATGTCCAAACCACTGTCCCTCCTCTGGACATGTCCAAACCACTGTCCCTCCTCTGGACATGTCCAAACCACTGTCCCTCCTCTGGACATGTCCAAACCACTGTCCCTCCTCTGGACATGTCCAAACCACTGTCCCTCCTCTGGACATGTCCAAACCACTGTCCCTCCTCTGGACATGTCCAAACCACTGTCCCTCCTCTGGACATGTCCAAACCACTGTCCCTCCTCTGGACATGTCCAAACCACTGTCCCTCCTCTGGACATGTCCAAACCACTGTCCCTCCTCTGGACATGTCCAAACCACTGTCCCTCCTCTGGACATGTCCAAACCACTGTCCCTCCTCTGGACATGTCCAAACCACTGTCCCTCCTCTGGACATGTCCAAACCACTGTCCCTCCTCTGGACATGTCCAAACCACTGTCCCTCCTCTGGACATGTCCAAACCACTGTCCCTCCTCTGGACATGTCCAAACCACTGTCCCTCCTCTGGACATGTCCAAACCACTGTCCCTCCTCTGGACATGTCCAAACCACTGTCCCTCCTCTGGACATGTCCAAACCACTGTCCCTCCTCTGGACATGTCCAAACCACTGTCCCTCCTCTGGACATGTCCAAACCACTGTCCCTCCTCTGGACATGTCCAAACCACTGTCCCTCCTCTGGACATGTCCAAACCACTGTCCCTCCTCTGGACATGTCCAAACCACTGTCCCTCCTCTGGACATGTCCAAACCACTGTCCCTCCTCTGGACATGTCCAAACCACTGTCCCTCCTCTGGACATGTCCAAACCACTGTCCCTCCTCTGGACATGTCCAAACCACTGTCCCTCCTCTGGACATGTCCAAACCACTGTCCCTCCTCTGGACATGTCCAAACCACTGTCCCTCCTCTGGACATGTCCAAACCACTGTCCCTCCTCTGGACATGTCCAAACCACTGTCCCTCCTCTGGACATGTCCAAACCACTGTCCCTCCTCTGGACATGTCCAAACCACTGTCCCTCCTCTGGACATGTCCAAACCACTGTCCCTCCTCTGGACATGTCCAAACCACTGTCCCTCCTCTGGACATGTCCAAACCACTGTCCCTCCTCTGGACATGTCCAAACCACTGTCCCTCCTCTGGACATGTCCAAACCACTGTCCCTCCTCTGGACATGTCCAAACCACTGTCCCTCCTCTGGACATGTCCAAACCACTGTCCCTCCTCTGGACATGTCCAAACCACTGTCCCTCCTCTGGACATGTCCAAACCACTGTCCCTCCTCTGGACATGTCCAAACCACTGTCCCTCCTCTGGACATGTCCAAACCACTGTCCCTCCTCTGGACATGTCCAAACCACTGTCCCTCCTCTGGACATGTCCAAACCACTGTCCCTCCTCTGGACATGTCCAAACCACTGTCCCTCCTCTGGACATGTCCAAACCACTGTCCCTCCTCTGGACATGTCCAAACCACTGTCCCTCCTCTGGACATGTCCAAACCACTGTCCCTCCTCTGGACATGTCCAAACCACTGTCCCTCCTCTGGACATGTCCAAACCACTGTCCCTCCTCTGGACATGTCCAAACCACTGTCCCTCCTCTGGACATGTCCAAACCACTGTCCCTCCTCTGGACATGTCCAAACCACTGTCCCTCCTCTGGACATGTCCAAACCACTGTCCCTCCTCTGGACATGTCCAAACCACTGTCCCTCCTCTGGACATGTCCAAACCACTGTCCCTCCTCTGGACATGTCCAAACCACTGTCCCTCCTCTGGACATGTCCAAACCACTGTCCCTCCTCTGGACATGTCCAAACCACTGTCCCTCCTCTGGACATGTCCAAACCACTGTCCCTCCTCTGGACATGTCCAAACCACTGTCCCTCCTCTGGACATGTCCAAACCACTGTCCCTCCTCTGGACATGTCCAAACCATCTCAGTGTGTCCTCTCTAACTTTATCTCCCAGTTGTTCAACATGTGCTGTACCTCTGATGATCTCATTCCTGGTCTTCTCCATCCTTGTTTCTCCTAAGGAGAACCTCAACATCTTCATTTCTGCCACTTCCTCTACTACTACAGTAGACATCATTCAAAATGGCTGCCACTGCTAAGCAACCTTAGTGAACACAGATGCATGTATCCGAAAACTTTACAGATGTTGAAGTAAAGTCTGTTGTAGCTGAGAGTCATCCTTGGGATCTGTTCTGCTGCAGTTTTGTCTCAACACTGTTTAGAGCAATTGTCCTTTTCTGTCAGGAGAATATCTCCCAAACCAGCAGCCATATTTTAAAGAAACTTTCCGAAAGTAATCTTTGGATGCAGATCTACAACCTTTAACTTAGTATAAGCTGGATGTCAGTCAACCACTGGCTATAACTCAGTAGCTCAGTTAAGATCAAATTTAATTAGTCAGTTGAGCATCATTCCTAACAAACACTTTGATCTCTGCACATTGTGCCGCATTTTTACTTTAAACAGTGACATTCACTGATGGTGTTGATCCTGTCGGTTTGTTAGCAAAATATTTCATGAACCATTAGCTGAAATTTAATGAAACTGTCAGAAAGTAATTATTAGGTGGCTGTTTGCAATTCCTTCATTTTCAGAGTCAACCCAAATGAAGATGACTCAATGACCCCAGCCAACACTAAAATGGCTAAACCGCAATGCATCTTACAAACATGGAGCTAACAGTGTGTGGTAGTAGCTGAGAGTAGTTCACAACACACACTGCAGGTGCTCACACAGACATTGCAATATCGCATGAGGTTGTATGAAAGGATATTTTCAAGGGTTGACCAAAACATTGTCATTTTCAATATAGGAAGATTATTTTGGGGCAAAAATCTGGCATGAAAAGTGGCAAGCAATACATTTGTTGTCAAGGTCTTTAATCCATTTTGTTATCTTCAGGGGAAACCAGGAGAGAAGGGAGAGAAGGGGGACCAAGGAAACCCAGGAGACATGGTAAACTGTTCTTAATGTCATTTTTGGCTCAGTGTAATGACGTGCAGTTTATGCAGAGATCCACCAGATGGCAGCAGAGTTCTTGATGCAGCTGTGAAGTCCTCAACTCAAAAAATGTTATAAAGAAGTGACATTGATTAATGTCAGCTATCTACACTGTCTGTGTCATCTCTAAAGGGTCCAAAAGGGTTACCTGGTGAACAAGGCTTTAAAGGACCTGCAGGACCACCTGTAAGGATCTCATAAAACAACTGTTTCTCCTGTTCAGGTGTTCAAAGTGAAACGTTTCTGACTGGCTGTTTTGGTTCCAGGGTACAAAGGGTGACACGGGCCTCAATGGGGAGATGGGTCGAGTTGGGGATCCGGTAAGTAATTGGCGTTGATCAAAATCACAATCTTAAATCAAGAAGGAAGGTGAACTGTACTAATCAAACTGTTTCTATCAGGGTTCACCCGGGGCTCCGGGTCCTCAGGGGGCCACAGGTTTACCTGGCAGTGTGGTAAGTCTTTATTTATATTTAAACTCAATGCCTTTTAGCCTGTTAGCATTTACTAGCATTCTCTGTTGAGTGTAGTTGATAGTTTCAGAGTGAAACCACCAGTTGTCTGTTTTCCAGGGAATACCAGGGATCATTGGACCTCCTGGTCCAGCTGGACAGAGAGGAGACAAGGTCAGTACCCTGAATTTGACGGCTAAACAGATTTATGGATGTGTACGTGTGCGTGTGTGTTCATTGGCTAGTTGCTTTTGCAGAATATCTAAAATCCATCAAGAGATTTTGATATAACTCTCAGAAAGTAACTGTATGTACATCTACAACTGATTAATGTTTGGACTCAGCCCAATACAAGATGGCCACTAGAACTTATTGCAATTACCCTGCGCAAAAATCACTGTAACTCAGGCAACTGTAAAAATACTGTATTCTGATTCTGGACACTTCCGCTTTGGTTTAATGTAATTCTGTTTTTGTTTTGTTTTTTCCAAATGTAATTCTGTTTTTTCAAAATGTCAGCTGTTGTTCATTTACACCTCATGGTCACTGTAGTAAAGTGCCCAGACACAAACTCCCACTGACGTTCATTGTAGCCGGCCTCAAATTGTTCTCTTTAAATTTGGAAACAAAGGCTTTGTTTAATTTTCCACATGTCCTTCATGTGACAACTGGCCACTTGTGATACTTTCCGTTCAGACGGTTTTTTTTTTAAATATGACTTAAGGTTTTCACTCAGTGGCTGGTTGTATCAGGCCTGCTTTCTAGTCTGTGTCTTATTGGGAGTGATGTCAGGGAGTGACAGACAGGCGAGTGGTTACCATGGTGAGCCCAATGAGTCAATAGCTGCAGCTTTAATGTGCCTTTTAATCGTGATTCTCATTACACTTCTTATGCTATTTATACATCAATTTATCTTAAATTAATACAAAAAGAAATCCCAAAGTTTGAATAATTCTTAGAGGAAAATGTTTCATGGATGTTGAAGCTTTGTGTATTTCCTGCATTTCTCTTCTTTTATTTTATTTTTTATTTATGTTGTTGTTTTTGAAACTGTATAGGACTGTAACTCATCAGCTCCAGTCCCTGTTGTACACTATAGACTCATTTACCCTGAATCTTTGCTTTTTTCCAACCGTTTCCTTTAGGGTGAGCTGGGAAAACCAGGACAGTCTGGTCCTCAAGGTTCGCCAGGAGAGCCTGGTTTCATTGGACCTCCTGGACCACCAGGGAAGGGAAAAGACGGTCAAAATGTAAGCAGCATATATACAGTATATATACATATACATATGGTGTGGGAGTGGTGGGTGTGGGAGTGGTGGCGCAGAGATAAAACGGTGAGCTTGTGATATACTGTATATATATAATATATATATATATATATATATATTTTTTTTTTTGTGAATCCTGTGTCAGTGTTCACTTTAATGTTTTCCTGTTTATAGTTTTTTGTGTTTGTGTGACTACTTCTACATATTTAATAAAGTAACATTTCATAGGTGGATTCTATCCCATTTGGTGTTTGGATGGTGTTTACTTGTAAAAAGTTACCTTTGCTTGTAAATAGTTCCTCTTAGAACCACATTGAGATCCCATCAGTCCCCTAAAAATCATTGTTCCCTTGAATCCACTGAAGCATGCACACACTGTGTTTGTCCTCCTATGTTACCTTTGGCTTTTAGCTACGGTTTTGCTGTTAATATTATTATTTTTTTAATTACTTTCTTCCTAATTTTAAATTTTGGCTTCTGTACTGCTAATTTTTTGCATGTTTTAGCTTGTAGCTACTGATTTGCTGATTACCTGAATACTGAATTACTGATTTGCTGAATAGTAGCTTAAACGTAATGGATTAAGATACTTCATATTTTGCTTATGTAAGCTATTTGCTGTGGGTAACTTTTACTTTTAGCTAATATTTTTCTTGTTGAAGGCTTTAGCTCTAAGCTTTTAACCACTTTTTCTATCTATTTAGCTTTTCACTGTTTGGCTCATTTTAGTTCGTGTTTGGACGTAGCGTCTCCTGATTTCTCATTTTCGTAACGACACAATGGCTCCAAGTTGTGCTAAAAAAACACTTTCCTGCACACTTAAAAAAGTTAAGTCTGGTACTCTGGACATTCAAAAAAACAAAACAAAACAAAAAAATGGATGATCATCCATGATCATCCTGATCCATTGTTAGGCTGATGGTCCTCCTTGATCATGTGAGCAGCTAGTTTTGGCTGTCAGCAGCAAACTGGTTGATCCACTATGAGAAGGTTCTATTTATAAGACTGAGCTGAATACAGCACCTCAGACTGAAGAAGTTTTTCGGAGGAAAGAAGAAACATTTCTAAATGTTTTTGTTTGGTTTTTTGATTGTCCAAAGGACCAGACTTAACTGTTTTTAGATTTTTCTACCTGGATTATTGAGCATGCATCAGGGTACTTTCCTACAAAGTTTTTGGATTTTTTTTTAACCATTGTACATCAGCAACCATTCAATAAGCTGAATGTACAGTATTCAGTATCTCTCCCACAGCAGGCCCATACCACCGGTCTTCTACTCTCTTGCTTCATTGTAGGGCCTGTATATGTTGTCCTGACTGACTTATTACAACAGCGCTCACCCATCCCAGTCCACCTCATTATTACGGAGAGCTTTATTCTCTAACAGTCAGCATGATCCTTTTCCAGAATCTAAATTAAAAAACAGAGCTTGGATCCCTGGCATCGAGCTTGGATTTGTGCCATGTCCTTCACACAATCCTGTCTGAGCTGCTGCAGTAATTTAAAGTTCCCCTCATACCCCACTCCCCTGGTGCCAAATCTGTGACATCATTTTAAGTGAGCAGCTCAAGATCACTGCTGCAAATCTCCAACTATATGGTCAATAACAGACGAGGAATCCCTGTTCATCATTTTGAGGTGGTCATCAACAGCACCAATGAAGTAACTTTGAAGTGCCGTACTCTTCTTGAGTGAATGCTGAGTCATCATGCTGACTCTGCATTTTCCTTTTGTTCTAGTTTCTTATATATGTTCTTTTTTATTTTTATTTTATTTTTACTTCTGTATACTCTACGTTATTGGAGCCATTCATTTATCAAAATGTCCAGCTCATTCAGGAGAAGAGTTCTATGACTTATTAGTTTTTGTAACTTTTATATTGAAATTATTTAACTTTATTTAAATCTACGTCAGCCCACTTTTGTATTTTTTGTCATGACATCAGCGTTTAGCTACTGTTCTGCTACTTTTAGCTTCTAAACTTTTGACAATTAAAGCTTTTAGCTAGTCTTTTGCCTCTTTTAGCATTTAATCTACCTACAAGCTGTTTTTAGCTTCTAGCTAATCTTTTGAAACATTTACCTAGCTTGTACTTTAGCTTTAACTAAATTTTAACCTTTAGCTAACTTTTGGCTACCTTTAGCCTTTGATAGCCTTTTGCTGCTTTTAGCTTTCTAAAAGTGAATCACATGAGCAGGCAGTCTGTTTGGCGCTTGGGCAGTCTTCAGATTAGAAACATTAGTCAACGTTTGTACGGGTCACAGAAAGTTGGACTTTACATAACTGCTCTCACATTTTAACATCTTCAACATTTTTTACACAATCACGAGCATACGTTGCTGGTGAAGATTCTCAATCGTCCAGGACATCAAAAAAGGTGTTCAATACAGAAACAACTGGACTTTATTTGTAACAGAAGACGTTTCGCTTCTCATCTGGGGAGCTTTATCAATTCAATGAGGAGACTGTGAGCGAGAGAGAAGTTATAAGCAGGCTGGGCCACTGATACGCACCAACATATGTAAATTGGAAGCTAACACACACACATACTTGGGATAACACGTGCCTGTGACCCATTCAAAGTTCCGTGTGTGAAAGCAGACCTTACAGAAAACATACACATCCTACTGTATGTAAATTGACAAATCACACCTCACACATTAATAGCAGGGACCTGTCAAAGTCTTGTTAGTCTAATTCACAAACGAGGCTCATCTGTTCTCATCAGGTGAGAAACGTCTGGGAATCAGCTGCAGGGCCGCACCATAAGGTTTAGAAAGTTGAAATCTTAGACCTCCTCCTCTGTTTAACGATGGTTTCTCTCGTTTTACATAAATCGCCTCCTTCACACCTCTCTCAAACACCTGTGCTCTCTGTCCAAAATGTGCACATTCTGGTCCTCAAATGAGTGTCCCTTGTCAGTGAGGTGGAGGTGAACAGCTGAGATTTGTCCAGAGGAGGTCGCTCTCCTGTGTTAGGACATTCTTCTGTGAAGAGGCTGTTTAGTTTCTCCAATGTATAGGTCTGGACAGTCCTCGCTGCACTGGACTGCGTAAACCACACCACTCTGTTTGTGTGTGGATGTTTTGTCCTTCGGGTGCACCAGCCTCTGTCTGAGAGTCCTGCTGGGTTTGAAATGTACTGGGATGTTGTGTTTGTTTAAAATCCTTCTGAAATTCTCTGATAGTCCAGCCACATAAGGGATGACAATGTTTTCTTGTCTGTTCACCTTTTTCTGCATACGTTGATTGATTACCATGGAAAAGTCTGCTGACAGTTCAGGACTAACTTTTAAAGTGGAGACTTTTTCAAACAAAATATTTCCTTTTCTTATTTACACAAATTATACATCAAAATGAAGAATTTATGTGTTGTTGTTTTTTTTGTCATCTGTGTATTTCTCATTACTATAAAACATTTTGGTTTTAAATTATTTTTGTATAAATATGTATTTTCATAAATTTTACATCTAGCTCAAGGATCACACCAAACAGTTTACCAAGTACTCATACTTTGTCTTTATATTTCTCATCAAACCTTTCAACATGAACTACAGTATGTTTAAAATACATCAAAACTGTAAATATCAGGTTGCACATTCCATTTTATTCTCTCCTTTTACCAATGAAAACAAGTCTGGCAGCAGTTTCATTAAAGCTGTGGTAATAAATGTTGACGGCTCTGGTTTGGTCTGGTTTTCTGAGTTCCACGTGTTCTGTGCTCATAACCATGGCAGTACACGCTGAACCACCAGCTGAAACGAGCAGCTGAAGCCCGAGTTAACACATTTTATTGTTCCTTCAGCATGTTGCATGTAGCTGTGTTGCTGATGAGGTGGTGCAGGCTGGAGACATTGTTTATGTTTATGTTTATTAAATTTGTTCATTTTTTTTACAAAAGAAACAATACAAGACAATCTCATAAATGATATTGTACAAAATATTAAAAAATGAAAGGTAGCAGAAAGAAGAATAAATCTTATTATATCTGCCCCTTACTTCCAACAATCAGATTAAACAACAATAATCAACCATGTAAACAATAATAATCTTCAACCAACTTTTTTCCAACAATCAGATTAAACAATAATAATCTTTAATCAACAGTACAAAATGACTAACTCTTTTCTATTTTTCTCACTAATAAAAAATGACTAACTCTTTTCTATTTTTCTCACTAATACAATACACATTACGCTATTTCACATATATTTTTTTAACACATTTGTTTTGATCATTTTCTTAAATGTAAACATTGACTTGGCATTTTTAACTACATTCTCCAAGCCATTCCATAATCTAATTCCCTGAATTGAGGTAGAACGTCCCTTCAAACTAGTTCTGAATTGTGGTTTTACAAACATCTCTGTCCCCTTAAGATTATAACAACTTTGTCTTTTAACAAAATGCATTTGGATATTTAAAGGCAATGCATTATTTTGAGCTCTATACATAACTGATAAAACTGACATTGTTACAGCACTACACAGTCAAACAGGTTGTTTCACAGCGGCCAGGCATGGCCCAGAGGCCTCGGCACCATCTGAACCAACCTTGAGTAGTTCTCAGTCCAGAACTAACTAGTGACGAACATTTTGACTGGTTTCATTTGTTACAGGGAGAACCAGGACCACCAGGGATTCAAGGCCCCACTGGAGCAAAGG
>JBBPBX010028308.1:15090-26293 GCA_038048925.1 Garcialebias charrua
TTCAGCTCGACTTCAAGTCTACGTTTTAAACCTTCATCTTCTTGGTACAATAGTACAGTACAGTGACTGGTTGAACACCCACCACTATAAACTTAAGCACATTGCATAAAGTCTAAATTATATCATGTAAGACACAATCCCATTCAGTCCAAAACAGATGCTGGTATAACAGACCCCCAGCCCGGACAATACCTGGGGTTAAAGGGGACTAGGCTTGATGTTCACCTGGGTACTGTATACTGTGGCACAAGTCAATTTATACTCTAGGCTAGAAATTGGCCTAGACCTGTTTGTTTGTTTTGTTTTTTGACTGTACAGAGGACCAGAATTAACTTTTTAGATTTTTCTACCTGGATTATTGAGCATGCAACAGGATGCATAGGTGTTAGCTGAGACATAGATTGGGAGGGTGTTTCATAATGAGAATGTCAATTTTATAAATCAGATATTGCTTCTGAGGGTTGATTTACTAAACTGGCTTTGGGGAAAAAAAGTAATATTAATTTAATCATTAATTTAATCTCTGGTGCTGAGGTCGCCAAGGTGGTTAAAAAGCTCTGCGGTGGCAAGGCTCCAGGGGTGGATGAGATTCGCCCGGAGTTCCTTAGGGCTCTGGATGTTGTGGGGTTGTGTTGGCTTACGCGACTCTGCAATATCGCGTGGACATCGGGGGCAGTTCCCTTGGATTGGCAGACTGGGGTGGTGGTTCCCCTATTCAAAAAGGGGGACTGTAGGGTGTGTTCCAACTATAGGGGGATCACACTCTTAAGCCTCCCTGGTAAGGTCTATTCAGGGGTTCTGGAGAGGAGGGTCCGTCGGATAGTCGAACCTCGGATTCAGGAGGAGCAGTGTGGTTTTCGTCCTGGTCGTGGAACACTGGACCAGCTCTACACCCTCAGCAGGGTCCTGGAGGGTGCGTGGGAGTTTGCCCAACCAGTTTACATGTGCTTTGTGGACTTGGAGAAGGCATTCGACCGCGTCCCTCGGGGGGTTCTGTGGGGGGTACTCCGGGAGTATGGGGTACCAGGCCCTTTGATATGGGCTGTTAGGTCCCTGTACGACCGGTTTCAGAGCTTGGTCCACAAGGTTGCCCTTTGTCACCGATTCTGTTCATAACTTTTATGGACAGAATTTCTAGGCGCAGCCAAGGTGTTGAGGGATCCGTTTTGGTGGCCTTAGAATCACTTCTCTGTTTTTTGCAGATGATGTGGTCCTATTGGCTTCATCAGGTCGTGATCTACAGCTTTCACTGGAGCGGTTTGCAGCCGAGTGTGATGCGGCCGGGATGAGGATCAGTTCCTCCAAATCCGAGGCCATGGTCTTGAGCCGGAAAAGGGTAGCATGCCCTCTCCGGGTCGGGGAGGAGGTCCTGCCCCAAGTGGAGGAGTTTAAGTATCTCGGGGTCTTGTTCACGAATGAGGGAAAACTGGAGCGTGAGATCGATAGGCGGATAGGTGCAGCGTCCGCAGTGAAGCGGGCGCTGTACCGGTCTGTCGTGGTGAAGAGAGAGCTGAGTCAAAAGGCAAAGCTCTCAATTTACCGATCGATCTACGTTCCCACCCTCATCTATGGTCATGAGCTTTGGGTTGTGACCGAAAGAACGAGATCTCGGATACAAGCGGCTGAAATGAGTTTTCTCCGCAGGGTGTCTGGACTCTCCCTTAGAGATAGGGTGAGAAGCTCAGTCATCCGGGAGGGACTCGGAGTAGAGCCGCTGCTTCTCCACATCGAGAGGAGCCAGTTGAGGTGGCTCGGGCATCTGGTTAGGATGCCTCCTGGACGCCTCCCTGGTGAGGTGTTCCGGGCATGTCCCACCGGGAGGAGACCCAGAGGAAGACCCAGGACACGCTGGAGGGACTATGTTTCTCGGCTGGCCTGGGAACGCCTTGGGATTCCCCCGGAGGAGCTGCTCCAAGTGGCTGGGGAGAGGGAAGTCTGGGCCTCCCTACTTAGGCTGCTACCCCCGCGACCCGACCCCGGATAAGCGGAAGACAATGGATGGATGGATAGATAGATTAATTTAATCCTCTTACTTTCCATGATTAAAATTGAGGACCATTTAAAACTAATTTCTTGGGGGTGGGGGTGGGGGGCATTTTGACCCAAGGAAAACAGGAGGGTTAACATTTTGTGGCACAATCTTTTGAGTTGACTCCAGCGTGTTGGAAGGAAGGCTCTGACCGACAGATGTACCTTGTGTTCAGGAGAAGCGGTGTTGGTTTCATATGGGTTGAGGAACAGTGATCCAAATCTTCACCTTTATGGAGTGTCTAAGGTGTCATGGGAGTTTGCCTCTCCGGTCTACCTGTGTTTTGTGGACCCGGAGAAGGCTTAAGACCCCACTTTCCAGGCATTCTGTGGAGAATGCTGTGAGAGTATCAGGATTGGTTTTATGGACTATCTGGTCCCTGGATAACCAAAGCAGGAGTTGTGTCCACATTCTTGGCACAAAGTCGAGCTCATACTTGGAGAAGGTTGAACTCTGCCAGGACTGTTCCTTGACTCTGATCCTGTTTTTGGTGTTCATGCACAAGGTCTTAAGGTGCACTTGTAGAGAGGAGATCATCTGGTTTGGTAACCTTGGGGTCTCATCTCTGCTTTATTCAGATGATCTAGTTCCATTGGCGTCTTCAGGCCAAGACCTTTAGCCTGCACTGGGGAGGTTTGCATTCAAGTGTAAAGAGGCTAGGGTGAGAGTCAGTTCCTCTAAATCTGAGGCCATGATTCTCAACTGGAAGCAGGTGGAATGCCCCCTTTAGGTCGAGGCAGGAGAATCTTTGCCTCAGGGAGTCAGGGATTATATATCTTCTCTGGCCTGGGAACACCTTGGGATCCCTCAGAAGGAACTGGAAAATTTTGCTGGGGAGAGGAATGTCTGGGTTTCTCTCCTGGACCTAGTACTTCTGTGACACATTTAAGTCGTAGAAAAGGAAGCTTGCCATACAACATGAAGAATAAATATAGAGTGCATGATTTCTGGCAGTATGGGTTCCAAAGTTCTTTGAAGTTCAGGCCTACAGCATATCAGCATTGTGTCATCCCATTTATTCCAGATAAATATTAATTTGCCTCATTTGCAAAAACTATTTCTGGACAAAATGTCAACAACATTTAAGTGGATTCAACTCCAAAACGTGCTTGTTGACGGACATCATATTTTACTGTCTCTCAGGGAAAGGCAGCAGATCTTTCTGACCTGAATCTGAAGGTAAGGTGTCTCTCCTCTTCATCACTGAGTAAAATACTGACCACATTTTCATCAAGGTGTCTGTTGTCTTTAGGACGTCTGCTCAGACTGCCCTGCAGGTCCACCTGGACCACCTGGACTCCCAGGAGTCCCTGGAGATAAAGGACAAAATGGACCTCCTGGAAAAAATGGAGAAGATGGCTATCAAGTAAGACAAAGTCAACACCTCTGTATTTTAAACTGCTCTCCTTTTGTGATATGAAGTTTTGTGGTAATCCTGTCTTTAAGAAAGGTGTATAAAGTGTGTGTTCACTTTACAGTATAATGAATGAGGTTTGAGTTTTGTTTCCATCAGTCACAGCTTTTGTGGCAGATGGTGAGGTTCTGTCTGCATCATTAGCTGGATCTCTTTCAGTGGCAGCAGACAATTATTAGGACTGGCTGATAATGCTCAGAACTGTCTGCCCAGGCAGAAAATGATTGTTTGCTGCAACATTACAGGGCCCGCCTGGACCAACCGGACCTGCAGGGTCCCCTGGAACCGATGGAACTAAAGTACATTTACACCTTAATTAGTTAGATTAATTAGTTCTCTCTGCCAATCTCCTTTTCTTTGTAAGTTTTATATTTTAAAATTATATAGCTATGTCATTTGTAATCCCCTTTTTGTTAAGCATTGATTTTTTTCCCCTTTAGAAATGATACATGCTTTCTTTAATCTTTTCTCCTCTGTCACCACAGGGTGTAAAAGGGGATCAAGGACCTCCTGGAAACCCCGGAGAGAAAGGAGACAAGGTAGNCCACCACCTTGCGCCACCCGCGCGTGGCCCCCCGCGCCACTCATGTCGACACCGTGTGCCACGCAACGCGCCCCCCGCGCCACCACCTTGCGCCACCCGCGCGTGGCCCCCCGCGCCACTCATGTCGACCACCGTGTGCCACGCAACGCGCCCCCCCGCGCCACCACCTTGCGCCACCCGCGCGTGGCCCCCCGCGCCACTCATGTCGACCACCGTGTGCCACGCAACGCGCCCCCCCACGCCACGCGCCACTGTCGTGCCACCCCGTGCCACTGTCGGCACACACACACACACACACACAGCGCCGCTGCAGAGACAGGGGAGAAAAAAGCGAAACCAGCTTATTCAGTTGTTTCATGTCATTTTTAATATAAACTGCCTGTTGACTGTGGGCGCTCACTGATGTCATCTGTATTCTGTGTGGGTCTGCGCTCAGATCCGGGGCTGACACTATGATCAAAGGCGAGTCAATTTTAATTCGCCAAACGCGTTTGTGTGTTTTCTGACGCATAAAAGCCGGAATGAATGGACACTTCCTGCTCGCGGTGGCAGGAAACTATATCCTTATATGGTGTTTTGAGGGGTGGGAATTATGTAAATAACCTCCCGCGTGCACGAGCAGGTGAATAGAACAGGTGGGATTCATCATTATTTACACAGCTCATATACACACATTTCCTGACGATAGAAGACTTTGTTGGATCTGACGTGGCATGTTCGTACGAACGCTTCGTACGAACAAAAGTAGGAGAAATTTAGGATAAAAATACGAACATTTTCGTGCATGAGGGCCAATATCTGTAAACATTTTTAAATTATTTTTTGCAGTTGCTAAATAATCATATTACTGTCTGTGCAGGGTCAACCTGGAAAAATGGGCAAAGATGGCAGACCAGGAGAAGCAGGAGAACCTGTAAGTAAACAGAGATGATCCAAAGAACATCTGGTTTAAGGATCTGTGCGACACTCTCTGCCTTTATTGTCCCCCGTCGACGAGCAAAGAGAGGGACTTGAAAATACTCTGTCCATCCCATTCTCCATAACCTTCATTGGCTTCCTGTCGCCTACAGAATTCAGTACAAAACTGCTCTCATTACACATCAATGCTTACATGGAGCTTCACCAGATTATCTGAAGGATATTCTTATTCCATACTCATCCACCCGGTCGCTGCGGTCACAGAACAGTAATCTCCTTCACGTTCCGAGAACCAAATTAAGGACCATGGGAGACCGGGCTTTCAGTGTGGCTGCCCCCCACCTGTGGAACTCTCTTCCTGACTGTCTGAGAGCCCCACAGTCTGTGGTTGACTTTAAGAGCGGCTTGAAGACCTTTCTTTTCGACCGAGCATACTCTACCTCCTCATGATTCTACTTTTGATCTTAGTTGATACTGTTATTGATTTTACTTGTTTTACTTGTTTTATTGACATTTAATTCTGTTGCACCTTGTAACACTTTGAGATTTTCATTAATGAAAAGTGCGTTATAAATTGAATTCATTATTATTATTATTATTATCCATGCATGTTGCGAGCATGATAACTAGTAAAATAAGTGCAATACCAACTCCCATTTTGATGAGTGGCTGCATTTGGGCCTAAGAAAAGTTCCTTTTGATTGATCGTTTAGATTGTCATAAAAATCCAAGATGGCTGTCTTCATGGATGCCAGTGTGTTGTGAAAATGGTAACTAAAAATATGTGAGGTGACAACTTCCATTTTTGGTGTGTATCTGCATTTAGGTTTAAAAAAGTTAACTATTGAAAAATAGGTTGCCACTTTAAAATTCAAGATGGTCACTGCCAGGTATGTATGTAAACTGACTACCCCTACTATTTGAGGAATCTATGCTATCCATTCATCCATTATCTTCCTCGCTTCTTCCTTTTCGGGTTGCAGGGGTCACTGGTGCTCATGTCCAGCCATCACTGTGTGAGACCAGGTACACCCTGGACAGGTCTCCAGTCCATCACAGGGACACATAGAGACAAACAAGACAAACATTCCCTCTCTCACTCATACCTAGATACAATTTAGAGTTACCAATCAGTCTAACATGCATGATTTTGGTCTGCGGGTGGAAACCGGAGTACCCAAAGAAAACCCACGCGGCATGGACAGAACATGTAAACTCCACCAAGAAAGGTCCTCAGCTGGGATTTGATCGATCAACCTTCTTGCTGAGAAGCAACAGGTCGTGGACCCAAGATGAGCCAGCCATGGAGACATCGAACGGCGTGAAAAACTTGAATGGTGTGGAGACCTCAAATGGCGTGGAGAACTCGAACAGCATGGAGACCTCGAATGGTATGGAGACTTCGAGCGCAGGGGACCATCTGAGGATGAAGCAGGTGAGGTGGCAGAGGCAGAATCTTCTGCGGCCAAATCATCTGTAGCTAGATCTTCAGCGGCAGGATCTGGAGATGATGCAGGCATGGTGGCAGAGGCAGGTTCTTCTGCGGCTAGATCCTCTGCAGTTAGATCTTCGGTGGCAGGATTTTGAGGAGATGTGGAACTCTGGACCAAGGTTGTGGAACGGAGTCTGTCTGTACCCTGAAAGCTGGCCAGGCACGAGAGGAGTCCAACTGACCACCCATGGCAGAGCAGGCAGGAGCAAAGTCAGTCTGGACCCCCATGGAAGAGCAGGCAGGCACGGAGTCAGTCTGTGGACCCCCACAGCAAAGCAGGAAGGAGTGGAGTCAGTCTGGACCCTCACTGATACACCTGAAGGTGGCGAGAACTCTGGTCTGATCCCCACGGAGACACACAGATGCAGGGCATCAGGGCCAGTTCCCACACACACGAGGACCTCCCGGCCACCCGCCTGACCAGCCCCAGCCTGATGGACAGTCTCCCGGCTGCCCGCCGGACTTGTTCCTGCCTGATGGACAGACTCCCAGCCGCTCACCTGACTTGGTCAGGCCTGATAGTCAGTCTCCCGGCCACCCGCCTGACCCATTCTGACCTGATGGACAGCCTTCCCAGAACAATTACCCTGCTTGGTACAAGCTCTTGGCCACCCAGATTTTTTTGTGTTCCTTTTTGTGTTTAGTTTAGCTCCCACATTTTGGTTTTTGTTAGTTTGTTTTTGTCCTCATGTTTTGCTCCGGCCCCCCCATCCTTGCAGTTCCTCTCTCCGCTCATCCAAGTCCTTTTGTGGGGGAGCTTTTTGGAGATGCCAGGGGACGTCCTTGAGTGCGGTACTGTAAGGATGGCACCATCTAGTGGGCCTTACTGGTCTGTACTCCCTATTGTGTCTCATTTACCCAATTAACGTCACCTTTGTTCGTGCCAGCTGTTTGTAATCACGTCCTGTCTTGTCTGTGTATATAAGTCCGTCTGTTAGTCTTGTTAGTTGTTGTTGGGTCGTTGTTGGATCTACCTTTTCTTGTCCTGATCTGATGTATTCCTGTCCTGACCTGAGTTGTATTCCCAGTTTTGTAAGTGTGCTACCTTGTCAGCTATTTAATTTATTATCATTAAAAGTATTTATTTTTGTACATCCTGAGTCTGAGTCGCTGCCTGCAACCATTGGGTTCGTTCCTGCCTGTGAAACCCTAACCACATTGGCATACCATCTGTCTATATTTGATTTGTTAATATGCACTGACGTTATGCACAACTTTACCCATCTCTGTTGTTTTGTAGGGCAAGCAAGGTGAACCTGGACCTCCAGGGAACCCTGGACTCAGGGGCCCCCAAGTAAGTCAGAACCAGTAATTAGATATGATAGAAAAAGTTTCCACCACACCAACAACAGCTAACTTGTTGCTTCATCTTCCATCACAGGGTTTTAAAGGCCACAGAGGTGAACCTGGGACTCTAGGAACTAAGGTGAGCTTTGTTTTTGTGTTGATATAATTAAAACTTGAAACAAATTCCACTTGTAATAACATGTAGCAAACAGAAAACATTTAGAATGCTGTTGCCTAAGTTTAAAACATCAACAAAGACTCCACCCAGCACAGCATGTGTGAAGGTGGACAGGGTTCTGCTCACATTTGATATGTATTAGTTGCCAAACGGGAAGAGAGAGGAACTGCGCTAGAACAGACTTGATTCACCTGTAGTCTTTGTGACACTTTGTTAGCACATACAGGTATAACTTATTATAGAATAAAAAATGCCAAACTTGCTTCTAAAGGTGTTTTATTTGTTCCTGGTTGTGAAAATCTGGACCACCATTTTACCCTTGCAAGTATATCTGAGGGACCTGTCAATTTGTTTTTATTGACTTGGAGAAGACTTACCACCATGTTCCAAGTGGTTTCTTGAAGGGGTATTTCGGAAGTAGGAAGTTATGGCCCTCCAAAGAGCCATTCAGTTCCTGTACAACTGAAGTAAGAGTTATCTTTGCTTTGCCCACGCGTTCAGTAAGTGTTAAAGTATTGGACTCTGACAAAGTTGCACTTTGTTACAAAGTCTGTTCACATAGTTAAAGTTGTAGTGGTACACCTTGGTCTCTGAAAACTCTCAGTGATACACCTTGTTTCATTGAACCTCTCAGTGAGACACCTTTTCTTGAAAACCTTCAAGAAGAAGACAGTGGCCACTGTTTATTCCATTACTTTGAATCAAAGACACAAACTAAATCAACAAGAGACTTTTTAATTTGTTCTAATTCAAATATATCAGAATAATAACCTTGTGTTTATTGCATGATCGTTGTTATTGTTCAATATTTTGATAATCAAAGACTCTGTCCAAGCCAAGGACATGTCAAAATGAACTTTTGTCTGGTTGTCAGTCTGGTTACCTTTGCAACTCTTCTCTGTCCCCCTTTGATCTACTGAAGTAACGGTAGTCCAGCTGATTTTCAAAATAAAATATTCATCAAAAGGAATTTCTATTCAAAGGTGTGAGCTCTGAAGCTTGGTTCAGATTTTACAGCAAACAGGAACTCTGGGTGAATCTCATCCACCCCTGGGGCCCTGCCACCAAGGAGCTTTTTAACCACCTCGGTGACCTCAGCACCAGAGATTGAAGAGCCCGATCCAATGTCCCCAGGCTTCACTTCCTCAATGGAAGACGTACCAGTGGGATTGAGGAGATCTTCGAAGTATTCTTCCCACCGACCCACGACATCCCGAGTTGAGGTCAGTAGCACACCAACTCCACTAAAAATAGGGTTGGCAGTGTACCGCTTCCCCATCCTGAGACACCGGATGGCAGATCAGAATTGCCTCGAAGCTGTGCGGAAGTCATTCTCCATGGCATCTCCAAACTCCTCCCACTCTTGAGTTTTTACCTCAGCAACCACCCGAGCTGCATGACGCTTGGACTGCCAGTTCCCATCAGCTGCTTCTGGGGTCCCACAGGCCAAAAAGACCTGATAGGACTCCTTCTTCAGCCTGACAGCATCCCTCACGCCGATGTCCACCACCAGGTTCGAGGGTTACCGCTACGTCAGGTACCAACAACCTTGCGGCCACAGCTACGATAAGCCGCCTCGACAATAGAGGTGCAGAAAATGGTCCACTCCGACTCAATGCCCCCCACCTCCGCCGGATTGTGTTTGAAGCTCTCCCGGAGGTGGGAGTTAAAGCTCTGTCTCACAGGAGACTCAGCCAGACGTTCCCAGTAGAACCTCACAATACGTTTGAGTCTGCCAGGTCTGACCGGCAACCACCCTCACCATCAAAACCAACTCACCACCAGGTAGTAGTCAGTGGACAGCTCCGCCCCTCTCCTCACCCGAGTGTCCAAGACATGCGGCCGCAGATCAGATAAGACGACAACAAAGTCGATCATTGAACTGCGGCCTAGGGTGTCCTGGTGCCAAGTGCACATACGGACACCGTTGTGCTTGAACATAGTGTTCGTTATGGACAATCCATGATGAGCACAGAAATCCAATAACAGAACACCACCTGGGTTCAGAGCAGGGGGGCCGTTCCTCCCAACCATACCCCTCCAGGTCTCACTGTCATTGCCCACGTGAGTGTTGAAGTCCCCCAGTAGAACAAGGGAATCCCCAGGAGACGCACTCTCCAATACCCCCTCCAAGGACTCCAAAAAGTGTTGGTAATCTGAGCTGCCGTTTGGCACATAGGCACAAACAACAGTCAGGACCCGTCCCCCACATGTAGGCGAAGGGAGGATACCCTCTCGTTCACCGGGGTGAAACCCAACGTACAGGCACCAAGATGGAGGGCAACAAGTATGCCCACTCCTGCTTGGCGCCTCTCACCAGGGATAACTCCAAAGCCAGAGCCATGCGTCGAGGTGAGTCCGACTATTTCTAGCCGGAACTTCTCAACCTCACACACAAGCTCAGGCTCCTTCCCCACCAGAGAGGTGACATTCCACGTCCCAATAGCCAGCTTCTGTAGCCGAGGATCAAACTGTCAGGGTCCCCGCTCTCGGCCACCACCCATCCCTCTGGACATAAAAAATATATATATATCAATGGTCCTCCCTGGTCATGTGAGCAGCTGGTTTTGGCTGTCAGTAGCAAACTGGTTGATCCACTGTGAGAGGGTGCTATTTATACGGCTGAGCTGAATATAGCACCTAAGACTGAGTAAGTCTTTTGGACGAAAGACGAAACAAAACTTTTTTTTTTTAATGTCCAGAGGACCAGACTTAACTTTTTTAGATTTAGGCATTTAGTAAGAAAGGCTTCTTGATACTTGATGAAAAGAAGGGTTTTGAATTTCTGCTTTAGTTGCTGGTCTGGCAACCCAGGAATTAACAGAAGTGGATGGATGGATGAACGGACAGATGGATACTAATATTGTCGTTTTTGAAAAGTGTGGTACTATCAGGCTTAGTGTAAAATGTGGACTGGTGAGTATTATTATACTTTCCATGCAGGTAGATGAAGCTCTGTAGCAGTGCCAGTAATAGCACCCAGGCACATTCAGCATTTGGCACAGAGAACTGCAATGTCAGACAGCCTGCTATTTTTTGCACCCTTCCTTTAGGAAATTCAGTGCACCCACTGCTTTACCTCTCACCTAGCTCAGGAAACTGCTGCAGGAAAGTGTGTGCATCAGACATTTGAACAATAGCCTGGTTCATTACTGATGTTTCGTTGAGTCACAATGAAGCTGCTGGTCGCCAACAGAGCTCACAACTTCTGAGTGTTGTCATAGACACTGAGATTTACCCTGCACTGCTTCTAATTACTGTCACCAAATGTCTGCAGATATTGAACCCCCCCCCCCCCACACACACACACACAGCAGTTAATTTGGAATATTGCAAATTAC
>JBBPBX010028309.1:8752-36664 GCA_038048925.1 Garcialebias charrua
CACACACACACGCACACACACATGCACACACACACACACACACACACACACACACACACACACGCAACACGCACACACACACACACACACACACACACACACACACACACACGCACGCACACACACACACACACACACACGCACGCACACACACACACACACACACGCACACACACACATACACACACACATGCACACATGCATGCACATAAACCCACTTTCTCACTATTCTCTTTACTTCACAAGGAAACTGTGAGAAAGCAGGTGTTTATACAACTTTTGACGGGAACCTTTTCTGTTCCCGTGGGAAAACTCCACCCACACAAATCTTCATGACTCATTTGTCTTGATTTTAATGAGCGGGTCAATTTGACCCAGAACAGTAAATGTGTCTCAAGTTCAATTATAAAGATCACCCTTTGAAAAAAATAAAATAAAATGTAACATAAATTTTTTTACAAAAATCAATTTCAAGGATAATTATTGTTTTTTTGTGTGTAGGTTTTTTCAGCAAACATAAAAAATGTAAATCACATTGTTTATGTCCAAATGAGTTAGTCGTCATTATCCTTTATTTATGAGAAATAAAAAAAACATCATTGCACAAATATTGACTGACATGGTTAGTATTGGAGTTAATAATCAGATACAAAAAGGTTTTGGAGGATTTTTTGGGTTTCTGACACTATTACATGATTAAACACTCCCCGGGTCAAATTGACCCACGAACATTATTGCTGTACCTCAGAAACAAACATAACAGGAGGGTTAACATACAAAGCTTCCTTCACACCCCTCTCAAACCATCTGTGCTCTCGGTCCAAAATTTGCACATTTTCATCCTCAAATGAGTGTCCCTTGTCCGTGAGGTGGAGGTGAACAGCGGAGTTTTGTCCAGAGGTGGTGGCTCTCCTGTGTTGGGACATTCGTCTGTGAAGAGGCTGCTTCGTTTCTCCAATGTAACGTTCTGAGCAGACCTCGCTGCACTGGACTGCATACACCACACCACTCTGTTTGTGTGTGGGGGTTCTGTCCTTAGGGTGGACCAGCCTCTGTCTGAGAGTCCTGCTGGGTTTGGGACTCTCAGACAGAGGCTGGTCCACCCTAAGGACAGAACCCACACACACAAACAGAGTGGTGTGGTGTATGCAGTCCAGTGCAGCGAGGTCTGCTCAGAACGTTACATTGGAGAAACGAAGCAGCCTCTTCACAGACGAATGTCCCAACACAGGAGAGCCACCACCTCTGGACAAAACTCCGCTGTTCACCTCCACCTCACGGACAAGGGACACTCATTTGAGGATGAAAATGTGCAAATTTTGGACCGAGAGCACAGATGGTTTGAGAGGGGTGTTAAGGAAGCTTTGTATGTTAAGAGAGAAAAACCTTCTCTTAACAGAGGAGGAGGTCTGAGATTTCAACTTTCCAAGACTTACAACTCAGTTTTGGGGCTGATTCCCAAGCTTTTTACACCGGATGGGAATAGAGGTGTCTTGTCTATGAATTAGACTAGCAATTTTTTTTTTATTTTTTTTACCTCTGTTGTTGGGCTGTGAGGTGTTTTTATCAATTTACATACATTTGTGTGTCTTCTGTCAGAGACTTCAAGGGAACCCCCTACTGTTAAGGTGTGATCTGTCAATTTACATGTATGTGTTACCTCAGCTTGCAACCAACATATGTTGGTGCGTGACTCCTTTTGCAAATCCACGTGCACACAGTCTGGTTTTGTCAGATTTCAACTTTCTAAAACTTATGGTGCGGACCTGCAGCTGTTTTCCAAGACGCATCCCACCTGATGAGAACAGAGGAGCCTCACTTGTGAATTAGATTAACAAAGACTTTGACAGGTCCCTGGTATCAATGTGTGAAGTGTTTTTTGTCAATTTACATACAGTAGGATGTGTGTGTGCTTTCTGTAAGCTCTGCTTTTTCACACACTGAACTTTGAATGGGTCACAGGCACGTGTTATCCCAAATATGTGTGTGTGTTAGCTTCCAATTTACCTAGTTTGGTGTGTATCAGTGGCCCAGCTTGCTTATAACTTCTCTCTCCCTCTCACAGTCTTCAAAGAATTGAGAAAGCTTATCGGATGATGAGCGAAACGTCTTCTGTTACAAATAAAGTCCAGTTGATCTTGAATTGAACGCCTTTTTGATTTATCATGTCCTGGACGACTGAGAATCTTCACCAGCACATGTCAAATATAAAAACCGGTACAATAAATCACTGAAAATAGAATAAAAGCAACAGAAAAAGGAGGCAATGGAAATAAAATTGTTACATACTAAAATACCAAAGTAATAAAAGTTACACACTGAAAGCTTTTTTGAACAGCATAAATGATTCTGCAATGTTAATTGAATTAACACTGCAGAAATTAATTAAAAATAAAATTTAAATAAAATACAGGTTGAATGAATGAAAAGAAATTATTTAAAGCTGTTATGCTGATGAAGACAGACATCTAGTGGTCAAATGGAGCAACACAGCATGGCAAGGTTTGGTTCCGTGCTTTGCTTTCGTCATGTGACCATAATGCATTGTAACGCTTCAGTTTTCCAGTAAACAGTTAAAATAACTTTATCGATGCATTTTTAATGAAAAATCTACAATAAACAAAAGAAAAAGACAAAGAAGCAGCCGAAATAGCAATCCTCAACATATTAAACAACTTTTAAATTTTTGGACGATGAGCGAAAGGTGTATTGTAGGAGATGACATCCCGAGCGAATCGGGGTTAAGAGGTAGGATAAAGGTGTATAACAGTTCATGTACCGCTAGTTGGCAGTCTAGTGCAAATATTGCATAACTTGCTGGCTACCAATTGTTGAATTTAAATAGTGGTTTAGAATTAGCTTCCCCTAATTTTCATAAGACATTAGTGCTTTTGAAATTGCGGACCTAAATAAATTAATAAGTGCTTTAGAAATAGCGGAACTAATTTTTGGATTAGCGCTGCCCAACACTGATGAATAGAGTTTAAACTTTCCAAGTCCTGCTTGGATAGGAATGTCTCCTGCACACACAGTATATCACAGGTTTCTAAGAGTTTGTTAACATGGCGGCGAGATTTTTCTGCTTCGTCTTGCCCGACGCGCAGACCCTGAACATTGTATGAGCTGATAATAAGGATCATGTTGACTATTATCACCACAAGCGCTTGCCTCGCTGGAAGCCTCGAGAGGTGGACGTACAGCAGGTATAGTGCCAGGTACAGAGCTGCCTTCAGACTTCTCCACATTGACACTCGCCTTTAATTTGCGAGCCTCATAATATCGGCAGACATAAGTTCCCGCTGCCCAAAGCTGTGCGTCGTACAGTTCAGAGACTTCTTCACATTCTGCCCTCACGTGAAATGACCCAAATCTGCTATTTGTCTACACTATTTTCTTGCAGGTCACAGATTTTCCCAGTTTATCGGAGAGATAGGCGCGCAAGGTATCCTTGTCTACCTCCAGAGAAAACCTCGTAGCAAAAACACTCACCAGTATGGTTTTAATCACTGGGATGTTTCCATCTGCTCTGGTGCCAGTTATTCCCAATTTCCTCTGTAGCTCCTTTTTCGGGCGAACTTGCAGAGCAGGTTTTGTTTGTTTGTTTGTTTATTTATTCATTTTATAAAAAACACACAACAATAATACATACAATAGGAGAAAATAAAAGACAAGACATATATAAAACGAAAGGCGGCAGAACAAGAAAAAATCTTATTTTATCTGCCCCTTACATTCCAATAAACAATTCATACAACCAACTCATTTGATTTCCAAAATAACTTAATTTTAACCTCCAATAAACACTTCATACAACCAACTCATTTGATTTCCAAGATAATGAACAACTTAATTTTTAATTTTTACCTTCTGTATCTCATACAATTTCTAAATTCCAACACATTTAAATATATGTTTTTACCCGTTTAAACTTAATCATTCTTTTGAAAACAACCATTGATTGAACCACTTTAATATCTGATTCCAATTCATTCCATAACCCAATTCCTTGAACTATGGGAGATCTTCCCCTCGAACTAGTCCTAAAATGTGGCTTCACAAATACATTTGTCCCCTTAAGATTGTAACTACTCGTTCTTCTAAGAAAATACTTCTGAATCTTTGAAGGAAGTGCATTATTCTGTGATTTATACAAAACTAACAAAATATTATAATCAACTAAATCATAAAACTTCAACAGTTTCATTTATAAAACAAAATGCTTGACAGATGATGGAAATTATTTCTGGTGATAATTCTAACAACTCTTTTCTGCAATATAAAAATAGACATTGTAATTGATTTACACGCCGTACCCCAAACGCTAACACCATAAACTAAGTGTGGCAGAAATAATGTATTATACAACAAATAAAGTGCCTTATCATTTAATAAATCTCTAACTCTGTAAAATATTGCAATAGACCTAGATATTTTTGCTTTAACTGAACTTATATGTTGTTTCCAAGATAATTTACCATCAATGGTGATGCCCAAGAACCTCACCTCATGAACTCTCTGAATCTCAGATCCGTCAATTAAAAATGGTACATCAATTTATTTTTATTACTAAATATCATGTAACTAGTTTTATCCAAATTCAACGTTAATTTATTAACTTTAAACCAAGTCTGAATTTTTGCAAGTTCTGTCATCATTAATTTCAAAGTTTGTTCGATATTCTTTATTTATTATTTGTTCAACACAGGTTGTGTCGCTGTGTTGGCCTGCTTGCATGTACCTCTCTTTAACACAGTACTCCACGATGGGGACTGTAGTGTGGTGGACATAACATCACTCGGTCCAGGGATACAACATTCGGAGCTTCCCAGAAATGCAGGAGCAGATGACGTCACTTCCTGTGTCTCCCTCGGAATCCCCCGCACAGGGGCGTTGGCCCGTCCAGCGTCTCCTTGGCCAGGAGGTGTGCTCGTTTGTAGTTTCTCCAAGGCTGTTGCTCGGAGCTTCATGGACGCTGTAGATGTCCTCACATTCTCATTTTCACATCTCTGATTATCCAGAGTTGCTCTCAGGTTAGTTATCTCCCAGCTCAGTTGTTGAACTCTGCTGAGGAGTGCAGATGCGTCCACATGTTCGAATCCAACAGGAGGCAGTTCATCCAAATTGTGTGACACAAATCTGGGAATATTATTGCCACACTCATTAAGCACTTTTAAGCAATCTTTGACATTATTGGCGTCCTTCTGAGGCTACTTGTGCTTCACACAACGAGTTGAAGTTGGACACATTTCAAACAATATCCGCTTGGACTCCTCAATCCATTCAGAAGAGAAATTGTTTGTCATCAGCAGAACAATTTCATCGGTGGCCAGAGTTCTCATTTTAACGACAATAAAGTTCAAAAGCTCATCCTCAACTATTACTTTACCATCTGTCGTTTTGTACACACGTACTGTATTTCAGATTTTGTTTTTGGATGACCAGCTCCTCCAGAACGAACAGTCGCACCCAACGCACCAGACGCCATCTTAGGAAAGGCTAAGTGCTTGGTAATACAGTACTGTACATGTATATGGTGCAGTATGTACGTATATTCTGACTTACGTCGAAAATCGGTTTACGACGCCACATAGGAACGGATCTTCGTCGTAAGTTGAGGACTACATGTATACCCCACTATAGACATTTTTTGTTGGAAAGTTAAATGCTATTTTAAAGAAATGTTTCGGTTCAGACAAGAAGCCAAAAGTCTCACAAAAAAGTTGAAATACTCATGCCACAGTGCTATGTGGCAAAACAGACCATAGATATATAGTATACAAATACAAATACAGTATATACACAATAGCAATGCATTCAGAGATTCTCTGAAAAACCACTGTATCTTGATTATGCAGCTAAAAAAGCCAGATGAAGATTAGTAATTAAAAAACAATGAATTGTTGTTGTAATTGTTAGTGCATGTGCAACACACAAAGCTAGTGAGCGTTGTAAAAAAAAAACTGATTCACAGATGATCAGGTGTAGTCGTCATCAAATTTATTACAAAGCTTTGGAGAACAGCCAGACCCACAGAAAGCCAATGCATTACAAGTCCAAAACGTATTCACGCCTTGTCCTGTCGGGGTTTCTGACCTATTCTGACTTCCTGAAATGAAAAGTTTAGTTTTTTAGTTTCCCACTCCTCCTCTTCGTGCCTTGTCCTACTGTTTTTCTGAACCAAACCAAGCAACTGTGGGAAAGAATAGCCTCACAGAAAATAAAACTTATTCAAGGTATTGGTGGAGAGGTGATCAGCTTCTATCCGGCTGTCCACTGGCGCCATCATTCCACAAACAGTAACACCAAATCATTACAATATCATACCATTCAGATCACAATGACACAAAATAAGATTAATCACATAGAAGGATCATTATACATATCGGTATGTTTTGGGAAAATAAACCCCTGTTGTCCCTCCAGTCTATTTTCTTTGCACATATTTGTTATTTTTCTCTGTTTGTATAGTCCAAGACCATTAAAAGTCCTATAAAAACCACAGAAGAGGCTGTGTAAGTTATACGAACTCATGCCAGAACTACACCAAGTGCTTGTGAGCTAATTAAGTTCATCCATGAGCTCCTGAAAACCCAGTCAGGTGTAATTAAAATCGAGCCTGTGACAGCCGTGGCATTTGTCAAAGCTACCAAGCAGTTCAAATAACGATGCTGACAGAAATGTCAAGCAGATAGCAGTGGCTCTCCTCTTCTTCAGTGCTCCGCACACTTAAACGCACACGTACACACACTCACACACACACACACACACACACACAGCCATCGCCTATTATGAATATTTGCGTATGACCTTTAGGATTCCCTGAACAGCAAAAACTACAAATTCTCTCTTATTCATCCGAGGAGGCCAAAATGTATTGACATATAGATCCACTTGATACTGAATGGTACATATACTTCTGTGTGCTCTTCTTTGATCATCTCCAGTGGCAATTTTGGCCTCTTTGGGGGTGGGGTGGGGGTGGGGTGCTCAAGCACCCCTAAATTTTAACTTAGCACCCCTGAAAATTTAAGAAACCATCATAATACCCCAGTCACGGCATAACTTGTGGTGTGTTTGAGCAGCACACCTCATCCCAATTGCTCGCCGGCGCGCTTTCTATAGCTGCCCACTGCCCCACCTGGTGGTGATTGGGTTAAATGCAGAGTCAAATTTCGTCTTGTATGGAAACATACACAGATGACAAAAATGTGACATTATTATTATCATTATTATTATTAATGATTTTGTAAAGAAGCTCAGTTCTCAAACCTTAGATTTACCAACATTTTGAATACATTTGGAACAAATGATGACGCTCTTACGCGGGCCAGTAAAAATATATGAATTTCTTTGCATGAGTCGAATCCTCAATACCTGTCAATCAATCCAAGAGGTTTGTCAGCAACTGACCAATCAGTGATCACAATTTGTCCCAAATTGAAACACCCCTTACCTGCAGAAGCTGCACCCACTTTTCCTCTGACAACGTTTTCTGGGTTCTGCATTACAAACACTTTGCGGTCGGAGCTAGTTTGTGAAAAATCATCAGGAAAAAATAGCTAAACATTGTCAGTGGAAAAAGTGTAATTCAGACAGCATTACTCGGAGTGTTTAGAGGTGGAATACAGTTCATTCAATTTCCAAAAGCTAAACATAGTTTATTCAATTTCCAAAAGCTAAACAGTCTGGGAAAATGTAAAAGATGGATAAAGCCCTGCGGCCGACCTCATGATCAGCTGAATGCAACCGTGACAAACAGGAAGTAGCACATGTTCATCTGTACAAAGCTAAATCCTCAATTTTCTGTCATAATTACATTACATGCTTAATGGGTAAATTAACGGTCAATGCTCAAAGCTAGTTTAGATTTGTTTTGTAACTACTGATTGCATAAGTTTAGTCTTTTTTTGCTGTGAGCCTTTAAAAGTCCTATTTGTGACTGAGCTCCTTCTTGGCCATACCACCTCGAACACATCCAATCTCACCTGATCTTTGAAGCTAAGCAGGGTCGGGACTGGTTATTTGGTGAAATACGGAGCCTGGGGAATACCCAGTATACCGAGTAAATAAGCTTTTGCACTTCTCAAAAATCACACCATGGGGTGCATTGTTCAAGCCAAGAGCCATTGTCAGTACTGGGGTTAAGCAACCCAAAAGGTCAGATCCTAGAATCACCCCTGCTGATCTCAGAGGAAGTACATTACTTATTTAAATCAGAAGTTTCCTGATGGTGATCCTGATGGGCCAAGATGGTGTAGAGGTAGGGCAGCCGGCTCAGGACCAGAAGGTCTCGGGTTCGATCCCCGGTCACGGCATATCTCGTTGTGTCCCTGGGCAAGACACTTAACCCCGAGTTGCTCCCGGTAGGTCAGGCAGCGCCTTGCAAGGCAGTCTACCGCTACCGGTGTATGAATGTGTGTATGAATGGGTGGATGGTTGGTACTGTGAAGCGCTTTGGGGCCCTTCAAAGGGGGCTGGAAAGCACTATATAAGTAAGCTCCATTTACCATTTACCATTTGATGTTGCTTTAAAAACTGACTTCAGCTTTGATCTTTGATTCCAGATCCTCGTTGTGGTAGTAGGTCCTGTGAAGCCAGATGTAACTGAATGTGAGTGTTTCTGAGTTTAACGGGCAGAAAACAAAAACGAAACCCTTGTATGAGATTGTAGTTTAATAAACCTCTTCAAAAAAAATCACATAATAAATTATTGATTTTATTTCAAAACAGCCAATCAGGTTAAACATTTTCTTGCACGTTGATTTTAACGTTTTAGTTTTAATTTTTACAGCCATAAGCAGAAGTTCAGTTAGGTCCAGTTTGGTCAACTTCTGGCTTAAATGTCAGACTGTGAAGAATGACAGAGCTAACGTTCAAATATTACAATATGGGTCAATTATGTTACACAATATTTTGGTCACACAAACTCTACTTATGACCCAACAGCTTCAATCCAGCAGTTAAGTTATAATACCTTTGTCATTTTTATTGTGTAGTTTCCTGATATTGCTCAAGAACAACTCAGAGGTTTTATGAAATTATCAGTTTATGTACAGGTGCTTCTCAAAAATTTTGAATTTTGTAGAAAAAGTGACATTTTTCAGTTAATTCAAAAAATGAAACTAATTTATTACGTAGGTTCATTACACATAGAGTGAAATACTGTACAATAGTCCCTTGTTTATCATGGGTGTTAGGTTCCAGTTTCTCCCACCACCACCAACACCACCACTGATAAGTGAAAAACTGAGAAGTAGGATTAGTAGTAAGTAGTAGTTTATTTTAGTATTTATAAAAAGGTATATATTAAAGGTTCAGTATGCAGTTTCTGTAGAACTGCAGCACTTATTTTTCAACAGGCAAAGCATTCTGATCCCTCCCCCTCAGAGCCATATGTGGCTCTGCCCCCTTGTGGTCTGTTGAATTTCAAATTCAAGCTCTGTTTTTATTGGCTGATTCAAATTCAAGCTCTGTTTTTATTGGCTGGTTACAAACTCTGTTTTTATTGGCTGGAAAATGGCGGGTCACCTTTTCTTTTTAGAAATGCTTATTTACCACCTGGAGAAGCAAGGGGACAATATTTTTTTTAATTTTTTTCAGAGATTACCTGGCTAACATCAGTCTGTCAGGAGGTAGTGACAGAGTGAAGAAATATGTTCATAAAAAAAGCTACATACTGAAGCTTTAAGCTGTTCTATTTCATATAGGCTCTGCCCTTTAGGCCCTCGCTAGTGGGATAATTCCCTCTGTGCTCAGCGCGCACTGAAAACTTAAGTCCACGTCCACCTACTGTGGGTGGGCCAACCGGTCGTATAAAATACGGTGAGACCGGAGAATCATCTCCCGTTTTCATACAGCCATTGAGCACTGAAAACCTCAAAAGAAGAAAGAAGATGTCCAGCACCAGGGTGTACCCGTCCTGCCAGGTCGGCTACTTGATGAGTTTCGACCGGCACAAGATTTGTGAAGGATTCCTGGGTCCCCGCCACACCGAGCTTGCCAGTTTCTGCCGTCTCTGCAGCCTCCTCCTGCTCGAGGAGCAGCTGAGGCGTGCAGCGTTGTTTAAGGCTATCGGTGATGATGAGTGGCAACTGACAGAGGTGACATCGCTGGACGACGCCATTGCCTGTTTTAATAGGTCGGGCGAACCGGACTGTTCACCTGGCCGTGTTGATGAAGGCAGCAACCCCGCTGCTCCCTCCCTCCTAGAGAGCGTGGTACTGGAAGAGGTGCGCTAGAGCGGACACTCAACGCCTGTGGCTCTTCCCAGATCAGCGACCACCACGCTCCCAGCCATTGGCGCCCTCCTCCAGGAGTTGCCCGCCATTATTCAGGAGGCTGCAGACACGAAGGGCCTTTTTGTCCCTCTCCTCCCCCCATTCCGATCGGACGATCTATCGGGAAGATTTGGCTCAGTCGCGTCCCGGCGCCCTGATCCCATCTGGCCTCATTTCCCAGCTGTGACGGTACATTGGAACAAGGCCGTAGCCGGGCCCGCCAAATTGAAAGCTCCATGCTCCACCTTTGCCCCATTACCAGAGTGGAGGGGTTTACCGAGCTAAGTTTTCCCTCGGTGCCTCTCCTTGAGCTAAGCCTCGCGGAGGTGTTTGGGGCAAAAGCTTCAAGAATAAACCAGAAACCGGTTCCTCCTTGGAAGCATGACCAGACTGTGGTCCAGCTCTCGAACAGAGCCCACCAGTGCTCATTTCAGGCGGCGACGGTGAATAATAATATTGCCCTGCTCGCCTACCACATCTCAACGAGACTGGAGGAGACAGACTTGCCGGAGGAGATGAAAAGCTCTCTCTGCAAAGCCGCTGACGTCATCTTCAACCTCTGCACCACGGCCACAGTCTATCCCGCACCGCCGCCTGGATGACGATGATCCAGAGAACAACCTGGCTCCGTCTTGCCCCATCCATGCAGGAGAGGTTGCAGAGAGACCTGCTAGAAGGCCCAGTCACACCGGATGCGCTTTTCGGGGCAAACTTCAGGACGCTGCTGGAGAAATCGAAAAGGAGCGAGGAGGTTTCTGAGACGGTCCGTCACCTGATGACGTCACAATCCTCCTCCCGTCGCCCCGCCAGTTGGAGAGACCATCTTGATCAGCGACAGCAGAAACGGTATTCCACACCTGCAGCAGCAGCTCCCCACTCTGTTCCGCCGCTGGCCCCCCCAGCAAAGAACAGCCACATTCAGCACATCAGCCTGAGGCAGCTCAATGTTTTTCCAGGGGCCGCCAGCAGACACAGCCCTGGAACAGTCAATATCAGGGCCCGTGGTGGAGGCAGCCCAAGAAATGAATCCTTGGGGGGATGTGTGCGTTAAAGATGTATGTTTTGAAATAAAACAAGAACATCTCTCAGAAAGCAGATCCTCACTTGCTTCCAACCTCTTGTCAGTCCACTGACTTCCCCACAAATGACGAGCCGGCTTCCTCTAAACATCTGTTTATGAGGCGCTGCAGCTCGAAAAATGGTACAGAGCATTCCTTTTTCAAATCTGATGCTGCTCAAAAGATTGAGTCTGGTGAAACCTCCCGCTCTCTGTCAAAACCGGTGTTACATCCTGCTGCTTCTGCTCACACACAGCATAGCAGGAGTAAATGTTTCACATTACACAGTCAACACAAGCCTCCTCTGACACGGCGTGTCACCCACATAAGTGCTGCCGTCCCTCCTCAGCGCGTGCCGGCTCACCTCAGTTCTGGCGTGAGTCTGCAGCCTGAACGCAGCAGGAGAAAGTATGTCACACAACATGAGCATGAGCCCCCTCTAAAGGGGCGTGCCACTCACAGAAGAGCTCCTCCTCAGTGCACGCTTGCTCTCACAGGTCCTGATGTGAGCTTGCAGCCTAAGTGTAGCACAGGGGCGTTCAAACAGCCCTTTCAACTTGGGTCCCCCTTGGGTTACACCAAGTCGGGTAACGGCAGCAGGGGCCTTAAACTAGTTAACATCCATGACATCCATGGCACGACAGAGTCACGCACGCCCACTCTCCGAGTGTCATGCAGAGTGGCAGAGAATCTGTTCACAGACAAATGGATGAACAAACGAATAAGCAGAGGTTATACGTAGCAGTTTGCAGCTCGTCCCCCTCCTTTCAGAGGGATTTTGGAGACAGTTCTGTCATCTCCAGAACAAAGCTCATCCCTCCTGTCAGAAATTCAGGAACTCTTGACGAAAGATGTAATCTCCAGAGTCCTTGACGGGGAGAAAAACACGGGGTTTTATTCCCGTTATTTTCTGGTGCCCAAAAAGAAAGGAGGGATGAGACCTATCCTTGATTTGTCCATGTTCAACAAATCAATTATGGAGAGACAATTTCACATGCTGACGATAAAACAGCTGCTGAAAAACGTTCACCAGGACGACTGGTTCACCTCCCTGGACCTCCGGGATGCATATTTCCATATTCCAATCATTCCAAAACATAGGAAGTTCCTACGTTTCTCCTTCCAAGGGGTCCCGTACCAGTACAACAGAATGCCTTTTGGCTACTCCCTAGTGCCACGCACATTCTCAAAATGCGTGGAAACGGCCATCCAGCCGTTACGCATAGCAGGAATAAGAATATTGTTTTATCTGGACGATCTGCTACTGTTAGCTAGGTCCACAGAGGTAGCAGCCACTTAGACCAGAGTTTTAGCAGAACATCTGTTAAACCTGGGTTTTTCTATGAACTAAGACAAAAGCTCTGTTCTCCCCTCCCAGATGATTGTTTATCTGGGAGTGGAGCTGAACTCATGCACAATGAGAGCCCGGCTGTCACAGCAGAGAGCCGACGATCTGACAGTTCAGCTTGGCCGTGTCAAACCCGGCAGAGTGGTGACAGCCCTGACTGTCATGCATCTCCTGGGACTGATGTCAGTGGCCCACATAATCGTGAGGCTCGGCTTACTCCATATGAGACAGACCCAGCGGTGGTTTACCCGCCTGCGCATAGATCCTGTCATCCAGAAGAGGTGGATGATCTCGATTCCCCTCTGTGAGAATCGACCTACGTGATTAGGTAAACCCCCTCACCCTTTTGGAGAGGGTTTCCATTAGTAAACCTACGTCACACGTCCCAGTGATCACAGATGCGTCGTTGGCGGGCTGGGGCAGTACATGTCTGTCTCAGTCGGTAGGAGCACGGTAGCCAGATCACATACATTTTCTCATAAATGTGCTCGAGTTGCTCACAGTGCTAAAAGTGTTACATTTTGTACCGCTGCTTCAGAATCAGCATGTACTGATTCATACAGACAACAAGGTGGAAGTAGCATACATCAACTGCCAGGGGGGTGTCCGATCAGCCCAGCTGTTGCATGTTGCCAGATAGCTGCTGCTCTGGGCGCATCAACACCTGCTCTCGATCAGAGCTATGTACATCCTCGGTGTCCTGAACAGGGGGGCGGACATAATGTCGAGAGGCGGCCCTCGCCACAGGGATTGGACTCTCCACCCTAATCTGGTCTCTCAGATCTGGACCAGATTCGTCCGGGCAACGGTGGATCTGTTTGCTACACGAGAGAACGTCCAATGTCAGCATTGGTTCTCACTGAGTCCACGAGACAATCCTCTCCTGGGAGTGGACACTTTTGCGTACAGCCTGCGGCCCAAAAAAGCTCCTGTATGCGTTCCCGCGGGTTCAGCTCATCCCACGCGTCCTAGACCAAGTCCGAGAGGAGGGGCTGTCAGTCATTCTCGTTGCTCCCAAGTGAAAAAGCGCTCCATGGTTCCGAACCTGCAGCAGCTAGTGTCGGACCGGCCATGGATGCTCCTGTGGAAGAGAGATACGCTCCTCAAGACGGGAGGGGCGATCATGCCCTACCCGGAAATAGGGCAGCACCTCTGGGCTTGGATGCTGAACGGATCCGTTTAGTGAACATGGGCCTTGCACCAAGTGTGGTTCGAACGATCCAAGATGCACAAGTTGCGTCTACAACAGCGCTTTACACATCAAAATGGGCAGCTTTTCAGCGCTGGTGCATAGAGAAAGGCGTGGAAGCCACTTTATGTCAGATTGGTTGCGTGTTGTCTTTTCTGTAGCAACTGATGGACAGAAATTTAGCTTTCAGCACAATAAAAACTTATGTTGTAGCTATTTCTTCCTGTCACAAAGGTTTTGGTGACAGAACAGCCTTTAATCATCCGCTGATAAAGCATTTTCTGAAAGGTGTGCGGTGGCACAGCCCATGACACGCCCACTCGTTCCTCAGTGGGATTTAACATTAGTTGCACGCGCCTTGATTAAAGCTCCGTTTGAGCCTTTAAACAAGGTATCACTTAAATTTCTGTCTTTAAAAACTGATCTCTTGCTGGCCTTAACGTCTGCAAAGAGGGTGAGTGACTTGTCTGCTCTCTCTGTTGCTCCCTCATGTTTAAGGATTCAGTCTGAAGACAGCTCAGCCATGCTGCGTCCTAATCCTGCTTTCACCCCGAAATGGATAAATAGCACTTTCAAATCGAGAACGATCACTTTGGATGATTTTCATCCTCCTCCTCACGTGTCTGAGGAGGAGGCGACATCTCACCTACTCTGTCCTGTACGTGCGCTCTCAAGTTATGTGGCATGCACAGCCACACTACGTCACTCTCAGCGCCTGTTTGTGTATCACAGAGACAGCTCAGCTGGACACTCCTTGTCCACTCAGTGTCTTTCTCACTGGTTGCGTGAGACCATTTTGGAGGCTTATAGAGCTTCTGGGACAGAACCTCCAGAGAAACTTCGTGCGTATTTCACGAGGGCTATCTCTTCTTCCACAGCCCTACATGGAAGGATGTCAGTTGAAGAAATCTGCTCGACGGTTGCATGGTCATCGCCGTGTTCTTTTATCCATTTTTATTTACGTGACACTTCAACGTTCTCCATGACTCATTCTGTTCTCAGAGTTCTGTCAGAATGATTATTTTATCCTCCATGGAGCTTTTTGACCTGAGCCTATATCTGCGTGCACGCAGACGCAATGTGATGGTTTTATTATCAGTCACATTTCATGACTGCTGTGGTTTCTGATTTGTTCTTAAATAAAGTGTTGACCTGTTCTGATAATTTTTCTCAGCAACAGTTCTACCCTCACAGTCTTGGTCCCCAACAGAGTTCATTCTTCTCTTTTGCACTGTTACACATGGTTGCACAATCACATACACAAAAGACTGAGTTAAATTGTTTTGGACTGTGCTGCTCGTTCTGTTCAACAGCTGGTCTTTGTTTGTTCAGTCTGTAATTGCAGTTCTGCAGGCCTGTTACTTCAGTCCTTCTTCATCAGAGAGTGTTCCTCTTTGGTACGTTAAGGCGCATGGCGTGTGTAAGTACGTGCACAGAAGGTCGAGTGATTAAGATTAGTGCAAGCTGGTGCTTCATGCTGGTGTCTGGATGGACCCAGTGAGGCATAGACTACATCCTGCTCTGCCTTTAATCCACTAGCGAGGGCCTAAAGGGTGGAGCCTATATGAAATAGAACGTTGGTTACATATTGTAACCCCAGATTCTATGAATATAGGCGTAGCCCTTTAGGCCCTGGGCCTTACTGGTTCCCTGAATGGCTGAACGAAAGCTATTTGGGAGATGATTGTCCGGTCTCACCATATTTTATATGACCGGTAAGCCCACCCACAGTAGGTGGGCATGGACTAAAGTTTTCAGTGCGCGCTGAGCGTGGAGGGAATTATCCCACTAGTGAGGGCCTAAAGGGCTACGCCTATATTCATAGAATCTGGGGTTACAATATGTAACCAACGTTTTAAACCCTTTCCACACTCTCACAATGTTCCAAACAATTTTCTAAACTCTTGAACTTTTTTAAAAATTAATCCAAATGAGTACTCACCAGAGAAGATGAAGAATTAGCTGTCCAATTATGACGATGAAGGTGATGAAGATGAGATAAAACCAGGCTCTTTGGCTTTGTCCTTCATAATAAAGTGTGAGATGGCATCCTTTTCCAGAACAGGCCCGTTTTGTCCATGTTCAGACATGTAGCCCCCCACCCCACTCCCCCGGCGATCAGAGCTTTGAACGTCGTGTTAACAAACTCCTCCAAACCTGCTGTCAGCGGAAACAGCCTCTCCGTGCAGAGAAACACTTTTTAATCCAAATCGTGGGTGAAATTTGTCAAACCATTGCTTGCTGGCACTAAATGCAGTGGCTCGGTGGTTGAACCAGGTGGTCGAAAGTCCAGCTTAGGGTTCAGCCCCCCCCCCCCCACACACACACACACACACACACACACTTGCATTGCCATGTCTGCTTCCTCCTGCTACTGCAACACAATCATAAAGTTGTTTCACCTTTGTCCAGATGGTGCTGGGCTTCAAAGTGATGTTTTTTTCCTGCAATCATTAATCCACACAATTATTGCAGCTTCCATCTTAACAATCATGCCGCAAAGGCGGCCAACATCCACATAGGTATGGACATTAAGTCTGTCCAGAAGTTCCACTTTCTCTTTAACTGTCAGCATCTTCCACTGGCCTTTTGGTTCACTGCCAGAAACTTCTGAACACACGTTTAGGAACCATAACATGATTAATGTCCAGTTGAAAATGAGCGCAGGTAAAGACCACAGACCGTCTGTTCTGTTTCTGAGTGTTCGTCAGTAAACAGCAGCCTGAGGCACTACAATGCAGCACAGCATTGAATTAAGGGCAATGTAGTCCTTATGAGTGGTGATTACTGTACAGTGGAATGAAAACTACAAAATGGCGGCGCCTGTCTGAATTTTTTATTTTTCTTTGTCATTAACTTTTTCACAACCACATGAGTACAGTGACTGTACAGTCCACAATCCTGTGTCTTAATTTTCTTTGTCCAACATTACAGACTGGAGCGAGTCTGCAGAAGTCAAACCGGGAAGTAGCAAAGGACTATTGTACTTCAAGTCTTTATTTCTTGTAATGCTGCTGACAAGCTTTATGGAGATGCAAGTTTTATTTTCCAGCAGGACTGGGCTCCTGCCCACACTGTCAAAGGCACCAACAGCTGGCTATGGAATAATCTCATTTATTGAGACATTGAGTTTTGGTTTATCATTATTCATTCAACCTTTATTTAGACAGATATGTCACATTTAAAAATAAATAAAAAAACACCTCGCACAGATAAGCACATAGTGACGTAGACATTCTGCAGAGGGGGGGAGACACCGAGAACGATGAGCAATGTTCATAGATGCTCTTGAGTTCAATGTAGGAGTTCTGATAAGGATGGAATAATCAACAGCTCTCTCCGATGAGATCCGTAAACATTCTCGAGGTATGTCGGGGAATGGCTAAGGTCAACGCTAATGAGAATCCAAGAGTCCTGAAATGATGACAGAATGTTTATTCAGCTGGTTCACTCTGGTTGACGGTGGAGTTCCCCGATGGGCGGGGGGGAGCGTCAGATTACATGTCCTCCAGGCGTATTCAGATAAGGTGGCCTTGAAGGCCAGCCGGGAGAGCCAGATTCAGATAAACACAGTTGTTTTGAGTACAGGCAGAACATAATGACATCTACCTTGAGTGTGTGTTGGTCCAAAAGATACTGAAAATGTCCAAATTATGTGGCCACACACCGATGGAACGTACCTGTGTAAAATCCCTGAGATCTGATCCAATCTGCCCAAGGCAACTGAGTCCGGGTACACAGGCAAGAACCAAGCCATCACAAAGGCAAGCAGCATGATCGGGTCTCAATTTGCTGCAGACAACTTCCCTAATTGTAGATAAAACCAGTAACCAGCCAAATCCAAAAAGCAGGAACCAGTTATCGTAAATCCAATTAAATATGCATCCTTTAGATCCACAGATGACAGCAGAGAATAGACACGTCATCAAGTCTTCAAGTCAATGAGATATCCAGCTGCGTGCGTGCCAACGAGGCAAATTGGCTCACCTAAAGCCTGTCTTCTCTTTGAAGAAAAGTTATCAAATTGTGTTGAGGGACCAACTGACCAAATAAGTCCATAGTTTTTTGTTCGGAAGATATGCAAGAGAGGCTCAGAAGCAGTTTCACAGACAGGCAGAGCAGCAAAGCAAAGCGGCGTGAGAGGGGGAGCGTCCGTCCTCGGCAGAAGCTTAGAGTAGAATTATCTGTAAGCATCAAAAACAAATTGAACTTTTTTTTTTTACGATATTCTGTTTTTAGATGCAGCTGTATTTTGATGCATATCTTTTGAATAAATTTCTGTTTTTCAATTCTCCCCACTGTTTGATGATGCTGTGATGTGAATGTAAAATTGTCCCCTCTTAGACCCAGTGCTTTCTATTACTTTGAAATTAGTTTTCATTCTTTGTAAATACAGTTTATGTGTTCAAAGTACACCCAGATAGACTTCAGATTTCTTGATGTGTAAATAAATCTAGTCTGTTTTAAGTTTGGTAAAGCTCTGACTGATACTGAAGCAAAGTTGAATAATAATAATTATTCATTTTTAGCCTGTTTTGTTCGTGTTTCTACACTCTGCAGGGTTTGTGCTCTGTAGAGCTGCCTGCTTGGTGAGTTTACTTTTGTTAATTTGTTGTATACATCAGTTATTATGAAATAAAACTAAAAGTGTTTTTTTTATTTTAATTTGGCATATCAATGGGTATGTGGTTGAAAAATAATAAAATATATATTTTTGTATTAATGCATGTTTGATAAGGCAACAAAATACAGTTTTTGTAAATTGCAAACATTGAATTTTCCAAATGAGCTGGGCTGTTCTGCTAAATGGTTGTGTTACATGTGGGAAGAGTTTTGGAAAACAGAAGGCTCTGGTTTAAAAATAACTGCTGAAGCAATTGAAAAAATAACTTTGAAAAAATAACTTGCAACAACACAAGTATTAAAAAGTATCTTAATAATAATAATAATAATAATAATAATAATGAATTCAATTTATAACACACTTTTCATTAATGAAAATCTCAAAGTGCTCTTACTATTCATTCAACCTTTATTCATACAGATTAGTCTCATTGAGCCACAAGGACTAATTTACAAGAAAGAAAGAACACAGATGAGGTACACACAACAACAGACAATCATATAAAAGCATAAATGAAAAATAAATAGAAGAAATTATGTAAAAATGAAACAAAACAACTATTTTATAAAATTATGTACTAAAAACCGGAACATGTCTCCGTTAGTTTTTACTTTGATCAAAACAGCATTCATATTCTGACCTTTTTGTCTCAACTGTTTTGTTTAGAAAACATAAATCCATATTTAATATGATGTTTGTTTAGTTTTTTTGAGTGTTTCTTTTATTCTGTCCTTTTTAAATCCCCTCAATTATTTTTGACCGTCTAACTAAAACTATTGTAGTCTTCAGATAAACTCCAACAATCCAGTCCAGTCAGCGTACCAGTCATCAGGTGCAGCTAAAAAATTAGAATGTCGTTGAAACATTCAGTTTGAAAGTGAACCTCATATTTATTCATCACACACAGAGTGAAATATTTCAAGGCTTTGTTTCTTGTAATTTTGAAGATTACATATAATGGAAAAAACAAAACTCTGTGTCTCAGTAAATGAGAATCTTCCACATCCAGCTATTGGTACCTTTTTCAGTGTGGACAGGAGTCAAGTCCTGCTGGAAAATGAAACCAGCATCTCCATGAAGCTCGTCAGCAGAAAGAAACATGACGTCTCTAAAATGTTCTGCTAGATGCTGCGAGGACTGTGAACTTCAGAAAACACAGTGGACCAGAAGCAGCAGAGACCCAAACCATCACTGATTGTGGAAACTTCACTCTGGACTTCAACAACATGGATTCTGGACCTCTCCTCTATCTCCAGACTCTGAGACCTTGATTTACAAATGACATGAAAATGTGGGGCTGTGGCTAAATGGTTAGAGCAGTCATCCATCCATTGCAAGAGTTGGGGGTTCGAATCCACCAGCAGTCACATGCCGAAGTGTCCCTGGACAAGACCCTGAACCGTTGCCTCTGATGTGTATCCCATCAGTGTATGAATGTGATAAATCTCTGATTAGTCTCTTTAGAATGATTTGTTCAATTAGCTTTGTAGAAATATACAAAGTAGTAGAGTGCTGTATGAATGGGTAAATGAGGCACCGATTGTGTTGTAAAGAGTTTTGAGTATCTTCATGAGATAGAAAGGTGCTATATAAGTAGAGTCCATTTTTCATTCAACCTTTATTTAGGCAGGTTAATCCCATTGAGCCTCGAGGACTCATTTACAGGAGAGAACTGGCTACAAACAAAGAATGATGACAACAGCAACAGTAGAATTTCCTTGAACAATCAACAATAGACAAACATAAGAGAGAAATACTTTTTTGTTTTTACAAGTTAAACAAAGATGTCAAAGTAGCAAAACAGGCAGATTATAAGGCAAACGTAGAAAATCAAAAACAGGAACATGTCTGCATTGGTTCCTGTCAGGATTCCAACAGATTCTTAAAGCCATTTAGAGAGGTCAAGGTCGAGAGCTTCAGATCTTTTTGTAAGATATTCCATGAAGCAAGAGCAGAGTAGGAGAAGGCCCTTTTGCCATTTACCATTTACTTTAAAAACAAGAAAAAAGGACATTGGATTAATGGTTAATCATTTCCGAGCACAGTAAACTGCCTCACTGCAGTGTATGAAAACATTTGCTAATGTGTTCAGTTGTTGATGGTGCAGAAATCCATGAGCTTCAGGGGAAAACACACCCAGCTTTAATGAAAAATGAAAAAGTTAGTCAAGGCATTTCATATTTTATTTATAAAGTATTACAACATCACACAGCAACCCAAGTGTTTTACAACCAACTGAGGATATGATAGTGATACATGTGAACAGTTGGGGGATTAGTTGAAAAGTCTAACCCTCTGCACTGTCCTTCAGCGTGACTCTGTGCATTCTCTGCAGGAAGTGTGTGTCAATCATATTTGATAGGAAGTTTATGTTTCTCAGAACTGTGTGAACTTTCTTCCATACCTTAAATATTATTGTATGCAAATGATATGCTGTAGGGCAGCTGTGGCTGAGTGGTTAGAGCAGTCGTCCTCCAATGCAACAATTGGGGGTTCGATTCCACCAGCAGTCACATGCTAAAGTGTCCCTGGGCAAGACGTTGAACTCCTCATTGCCTCCAATGTGTGTCCCATCAGTAGCCGTGTTTCCATCAAGGTTTCTTGATGCGCAATTTGAAGTATTGCATCGGAAAAGGTGAATGGAAACGGCACGATTCAAATTAACTTCCTCTAATTCGCAAAAAAGTTAATACGCTCGCTTGAGGTGGTTTTGGGGTTTTTCGAAACAGAGCTGATGTGCAAAACGAGAGATGGAAACAGATTTGCCGACTCAGTTCTGACGTAGCGAACATTCACGTCATGTGACTGATCAGCTGTTTCCACTATAGCATTGCTAAAACTAGTTGGCATGACAGAATAAATACAACTTCAAAGGGGGGTCTCATGGAGTAGACGTGTTTGAGGAAGCTCCGCTCAATTTCACCATTACTTCACCTTAAAAAAATATTCAAACCTCTGCGAAACATATTAACAGAGTGCCATCATGAGCAAGGTGACGAGGACCAGAGTTGGTAGGAAAGAAAAAGGCTTGGGAGAGGAGACGCTGGACGACAGGACCAATCAAGCAGACGTCGAGGAGGCTAATGCTAACACAGGCCGCGCGTGCTCTCCGGCTCCTTCAGCCACCAACGAGGACCTCCTAGCAGCCATAAGCAAGCTTAACAGCACGGTCGACATGAGGTTTGTGGAGCTGAATGAATCTATTTCTGGTCTCAAAGCGTCGCTTTCTGCCATAAGTGACCGGGTGACATCAGCTGAGACCGCAGTCGTGTCACAGGAGAGACGGATCTCGGAGATGGAGAAGCGACATGATAGCCTAGCCGCGCTATGCTTGCAGCAACAAGCTAAGCTGGAGGATTTGGAGGCGCGCTCACGCCAGCAAAATATCCGAATTGTGGGTATACCAGAAAAAGCTGAGAATGGTAGACCAACGGACTTTGTCTGCAAACTGCTGCCTAAACTGCTAGGAGAAGAAAACTTCGAACGACCAATTGAGGTGGATCGGGCGCACCGAAGCCTGACGCAGGCTAAAGACGGGAAGGCGAGAGCCATGATTGTCAGGCTGCATTACTTCCAGGAGAAGGAGCGTGTGCTACGGTTGGCGAGGGAGAAGAGTCCTCTGCAGTATGAAGGTCGCTCTGTGTTCATCTTTCCTGACCTCACCTCGGCTGTGATGAAGAAACGCCAGGCGTTCCAGTCTATCAGGGAGCAATGCAGGTCCAAAGGGATTCGTTTTGGATTCAGATATCCTGCACAGTTCCTGGTTACTGTGAATAATAACACTGCGAAGTTCACCACTCCAGAGGAAGCTGATAAATTTCTGAGCCGGGAGGTTGAAGACTGGCACTCTGGGACTAAATAAGGCGAGTGTTGAACTTTCCTTTCTGTTAAAAGTTTGAAAAAGTGAATAATTACAGACTGTTATAGGGTGAAAAATGTAATTTACCTAATTTGATATATTCATTGTGTGGGGTTGAGCGGCTACTCATGGTGGGAAGATGGGAAGCTTTGAGGCTTGTCCACCTTCAGGTGGGCGGCTAGTTTTAGCTTTAAGAAGGGGGTATGGAGACATCGCTCTGGGTTTTATTTTGTTTTGTTTTTTTCAGTTATGTTTGATAGTAGGGTGGGTTAGTTTTGTTACGGGAGGGCTTTTGTTTGGCACATCGGCATATTATGAATATCTTTTTATTATCTCTATCTTTATTATCTTCACAGTCATGCAACAGTTACTAAAATTCACACAAATTGATGACAACTGAGCCAGATAAATATAGTAAGGGTGGGCTGAACTTGATTAGCTGGAATGTCCGTGGGATAAATAGTCCTCTAAAAAGAGGCAAAGTTTATGCACATCTGCGTTCACTGAAAGCCGATATTTGTTTTCTCCAGGAAACGCATATTAAGAAAACAGCTGCTAAAGTTCTTCGTCCCTCGTGGGCCTCCCAAGTGTATCAGTCAAATTTTAGTACAAAATCTAGAGGGGTCGCAATTTTGATTAAAAAACATATACCGTTCATTCACAAACAGACAATTTCAGATCAAAGGGGAAGATATGTGGTTGTTAGTGGGTGGCTAAATACTGAACCAGTGACACTAATAAATATATACGGGCCTAATTTTGACGATCCTGTTTTTTTTCAAGACCTTTTTAATATAGTGCCAGACTGGGTCGGATCCAATATAATTATTTGTGGGGACATGAACCTAATTTTGGACCCGGTTTTAGATAGACAACGCCCTCAGTCCAGTTCAGTCAAGAGCGGTGAATTACTTAAAAATCTATTACAATCACACAACCTGGTTGATATTTGGAGACTACTAAATCCTAGCGGGAGAGAATATTCGTACTTTTCCGCAGTACATAAGTCCTATTCTAGGATCGATTACTTTTTATTGGACTCTAGATTGCTAGGTGCGGTATCAAGCTGCAAATACCACAACATTCAAATATCAGACCATGCTCCTGTGTCACTGAACCTTAAATTAGGCTTAAAAAAGGGAAAGTGGAACTGGCGTTTAAATAACGCCCTGTTGAAAGATAAGAAATTCTGCTCTTATATTTCAAACGAAATTAAATCATACTTAAGTTTGAATGATAGGGGGGATGTGGATGATTCAACACTATGGGAAGCAATGAAGGCAGTTATAAGGGGAAATATAATTTCATTTGAGGCAGCAAAAAATAAAGAGTCCAAGAAAAGGTTGGATGAAATAGATAACCTATTGACCAGCTTAGAAGACTCATATAAATTAAAACAGTGTCCGGATATACTGAATAAAATAACAGCTCTGCGTTATGAATACAACTCTATTATGTCCAAAAACGTTTCTAAATTATTAGTTCAAGTCAAGCAAAGATACTTCGAGTTAGGCGATAAACCACATAAACTATTAGCCCGTCAGCTCAAACAATCACAGGCCTCTAGAGCTATACATCGTATTAAGCTTGAAGATGGGACCTTACTCACAGATCCGGATAAAATCAACGACAGTTTTGCAGACTTTTATGCTAAGGTTTATCAGACGCAGGGAAAATTAAACGTAGAAAATATGGAAAGATTTTTTGAAAATCTGAATCTACCAAAACTACCACCAGATTCGACTGAAGAGCTGGAAGACAGTATAACCTTACAGGAAATTGAATCTATAATCTTGACCCTTCCCAACAACAAAGCGCCTGGTCCTGACGGCTTTAGTGTCGAATTCTTCAAAGCTTTCAGTTCCAACTTATCGCCTCTACTTCTACGTATGCTAAACCACTCCAAGCAAGTGTCTAGTCTGCCTCCCACCTTATATAAAGCCAACATCTCGCTTATATCTAAACCTGGTCGGGATCCAGAGATTGTTTCATCCTATCGTCCAATATCATTGTTACCTCTAGAAACGAAAATCCTAGGGAAAATTTTAGCTAATAGACTAAAAAAACACATAGGTTTAATTATCCACCCGGATCAGACTGGCTTTATGCCAGGTAGGCATATGTTTTTTAATCTGCGTCGTCTTTTTAATATATTGTATTCAAAACATCCAGATGAGTCCGTTGTTATTTCCCTAGATGCACAACGTGCATTTGACCAAGTAGAATGGCCTTATATGATATATGTGCTCAAAAAATTTGGATTTGGACCTTTGTTTACGAAATGGGTCGAAATAATTTATTCACACCCAACTGCGTCCGTCATTACTAATCAGAATATTTCTTGTCCATTTGCTATCCATCGTGGTACACGCCAAGGTTGCCCTCTCTCTCCGTTTCTTTTTGCTGTAACTATTGAACCTCTGGCTGCCAGCATAAGGCAAAACCCCTTAATATCCCCTATCGAGATGTTCAATAGTAAACACCATATTTCGCTGTATGCTGACGATATACTTTTATATATCTCCAACCCACGGAAATCGTTATCTTCTCTTTTGACAGTTGTCAACAATTTTGGCCGCTTCTCAGGTTTCTCTATTAACTGGGACAAAAGTGAATTAATGTCGCTCTCTACAGCAGCTGATCCAGTACATTTGAGGTCTACACCATTTAAAATAGCATATGACTCAAAGTCAAAGTCAAAGTCAACTTTATTGTCAGATCTGCAATATGTACTGTACAGGACATACATAGGACCGAAATTGCGTTTCTCTCAGTCCCAGACTCCTTTACATATTTGGGTGTGTTGGTAACAAAAAAACCAGAGCAACTCTTACGACTTAACTGGCAGAGTAAAATTCTACAACTTAAGCGGAATATTGATTTTTGGAAAAAATTATATCGTGATATTTCAGAGTATTATCACGATAACGATAAATTTCGTGATATAACCCAAAAAAAAAAATAATCAAATGTATTTATTTGACAAAATTAACTTAACATGTTGCTTTGCAGTATTATATAAAATTTTAAAAAACAACAAGGGGTAATTTTACTGAAATTACTTTATTAAGTATTTAGTCTCCAAGTAAAACTACACCTGCACTTTAGTTTTTGTGGTGGTTTTTTAATCTATATTTTGTGCAGACTTTTTCAATCTAAATAACAGATCATTTTTAAAGTATATATTTTTTCAGAGATTACCTGGCTAACATCAGTCTGTCAGGAGATGTGGCAGAGTGAAGAAATATGTTTATAAAAAATGTTACATACAGCTCCTTTAAATGAGCTGTAACTTCTACAAGTTGATCAGCTGAAACTTGTTAATGTTTCAGCTTCATCTGTTCATGCAGGAACGTGTCATTCCTCTGATTAATTTTTTTAACTGATCTGTCTCTGATGGAGCGAGTGACTGTGGAGCCGCGCGTGTTTGTAATAACACAGTTTACAGCGGGGACACGCAGCGAGACATGCAGCACCGAGCTGCTCCGAGTGGAGCGGGGCGGGTGAGGAGGGGACAGCTGTCTGTGCCTGTAGAGCAGGGTGGAGAGAAGTTGAGACGCGCGCGCGTTGTTTTTAACATTTTAGCAGTAACTAATTAGCGTTTTCCACCAGTAGATTTTTGGAAAACTCTCCCACTATCCATGGCGGGCAGGATCAATGCCATTAAAATGGTGGTGTTACCGCGATTTCTTCATTTATTTCAGTCGGTGCCAAGTTTTATAGGAACATCCTACTTCAAACAATTAGACTCTATTATTATACCATTTATTTGGAGCTATAAAAAGGTCAGAATCTCCAAAATACACTTATGTAAACCAGGAGCAGAGGGTGGATTCTCCCTACCAGATTTCAAGCAATATTACTGGGCTTGCCATTTATCCATCCTAGCCTGGTGGAGGAAGGGCCCACTCTCACCTGATAGGTCCTGTCCAGCCTGGTTATCTTTGGAACGTCTACATTGTTGTAAGTCATCTCTGACAGCCCTCCTCAATAATCCTGATAAAGTCAACAAAACACTCTATACTAATAATTTTGTCATTGGCAATACTATCAGAATATGGAAACAGATACAAAAATTTATAAAAGCTCCAGCGGTTTATTTTGACACTCCTATCTGTGAAAATCACTCCTTTGCACCTGGTTTAAGCGACGCCGACTTCAGGATATGGAAATTGAGAGGCGTTGATGTGATAGGTGACCTATATATTAGTGGAACTTTTGCGTCTTTTGCACAGTTACGCTCTGAATATAATCTTCCCCCTTCAAGTTTTTTCCGCTATTTGCAGGTTCGGGATTATGTTAGAAAAAATGTAGCAGACTTTGGGAATTTAAAGAAACATGAAATTCTGGAGGAAATAATTAAATTTGAACCTACCAACCAAGGGGCAGTGTCATATTTTTATAAGATTTTTAATAACAAATCCCTGGACACAACCAGGATAAAAAAAGCATGGGAGGAAGAGCTAGGACAGCAGCTATCTGACGAAGTATGGGAGGAGTGTTTGAGAAGTATATCCAACTGTTCAGTCAATGCCAGACATAACCTCATACAGTTCAAAACAATACATAGACTTCATTATTCGAGAGAGAAACTAAGCACCTTTTTTACAAGCGTGTCTCCAATTTGTAATCGCTGTCAGGCTGCTACTGGTAACTTGACACACTCCTTCTGGTCATGTGTACAGCTTCACTCATTTTGGACAAAAATTTTTCATTTTTTTTCGACAGCTTTTGGGAAACAATGGGACCCAGAACCACTTATTGCCATCATTGGGGCCTCCAGTGCTTTGCAACCAGCGACTAAAAACGAGAAAATGGCTGTTCTGTTTGGTACGGTGATTGCAAAAAGGTTGATTTTGAGATTTTGGAAAAAAGACTGTGTGCCTACATTTGATATGTGGTTGGGGGAACTGGCAAATACTCTACATCTGGAAAGACTGAGATACTGCAATGCAGATAACATCAGTGTGTTTGAGAAAATATGGGACCCAGTACTAAAATCCCTCCAATGAAAGACTATTACTGGCGGGCCTGCCTTTGTTTTGCTAGTTTTGTAATTATCATTATTATTATTATTATGTTTTTTTTATTACTTTTTCGCTCTTTTGTCTAGATCAATTTGTTATGTATTCATCTTAATGTCCTGACTGTGGAAGTGCTTACTGATGTGCCGAGCTGGTATAGATGGGGGATGGGTGAGAATTTGATTTGTTTTGTTAATGTAAATTGTTTATTTGGAAAATTCAATAAATTCTTAAAAAAAAAAAAAAAAGAATAAATACAACTTGCCCGATAGCAACACATTCCTGAAATATTCTCTCCATTTTGCCGAGATGTGTGGTTCGGTTCCTGTTTTCAACCGCTACTTCCTGTTTACTGTAGACATGCGTAACGCTGACGTCTGACGTAATGCCGCTTTGCGTGGCCTGGTGGATTCGCTTCAAGCCAGTTGATGGAAACACTTCTGATTCGCATTAATTTTTATTTACATTTTTGCGAATTTTCAAAAATTCGCTCAAAATTCGAATTGAAAATAGATGGAAACACGGTTAATGTG
>JBBPBX010028311.1:0-31654 GCA_038048925.1 Garcialebias charrua
GCCGTGTTTAGGCTGCTTTTTCATATTGTTTAATTGCAACCGTTTTCAGGCTTGCTTTGACATTGTTTGATTCAGCCATTTCAGGCTTACTTCTGATATTGCTTGATTGCAGCCGTTTTAGGCTGTTTTTCATATTGTTTTGTTTGCAACCGTTTTCAGGCTTGCTTTGACATTGTTTAATTCAGCCATTTCAGGCTTACTTTTGATATTGCTTGATTGCAGCCGTGTTTAGGCTGCTTTTTCATATTGTTTAATTGCAACCGTTTTCAGGCTTGCTTTGATATTGTTTAATTGCAACCGTTTTCAGGCTTGCTTTGACATTGTTTAATTCGGCCATTACAGGCTTACTTTTTGATATTGCTTGATTGCAGTCGTTTTAGGCTGTTTTTCATATTGTTTAATTGCAACCGTTTTCGGGCTTGCTTTGACATTGTTTAATTCTGCCATTTCAGGCTTACTTTTGATATTGCTTCTGCATTATTTGATTGCGGCCGTTTAGGCCTGCTTCTGCTTATTTAATTGCAGCCATTTTCAGGTCTGCTCCTGAATTGTTTCATTGCAGCCGTTCTCGGGTCTGCTTCTGAATTGTTTGATTGCAGCCGTTAGGCCTGCTTCTGAATTATTTAATTGCAGCCGTTAGGCCTCAGGCTTCATACTGTTGTGCAGCTGTGTTCGGCTTGCCTCATTCGGTTGCTTCCGTCCTACGGCCTATTCGGGAACTCCTGGTGGTGTTCTCTGCTTCACCGGTTCCCTGACCCGTTCACCCTTGACACTGTTGTGCAGCTGTGCTCGGCTTGCCTCATTCAGTTTGCTTTCGTCCTTTGGGCTATTCGGAAACTTCTGGGGCGTTCTCTGCCTGGTGGCGTTCTCTGCTTTACCGGTTCCCTGACCCGTTCACTTATTAGCTAGGGTCACGAGTGGCGATTCAGCTCGACCTGACCTTGGCATTGTCTGCTCGACCTGGTTCCTGTCCGGTTCGCTCGACTGGTGTCTAGCGTGGCAATCTCAGCTTGACCTGACCCTGTCCTGTGAACATGCGATGGTGGACGGTCTGAGGGATTTGTTGACCCCTCTCCGGTTGGGGAATGGGCATGATCTGTGTCCCGCTTGTTGGGACCAGATCACCTGGAGGTGTCCTTGGCTGATTTTCAGGATGCTTTGAATCTGGCTTGCATGTGTCGGCTGCCAGTTCACGTATCTTTTCCTGCTCTGTCGGAAGCGGAAGGTTCGATAGTGGATGCTTGAGGACTGCACTCACTCGGTAGCGTCTGGCTGCTCCACGGAGCCAGCCTGATGCTTCCAATGTTTTTCTTTCAGCGTCCTACTACTGGGTCGTCCCTTCTGGTTCCCCATCTGCCCACTGCATGGAAGGGGTTCCTGCCTGTTGGACAGACCCTGCGGCCTTTTCACGGTTGACCTCTGATGGCAGGGCCTTGGCAGCAATGCAGGATGCGACCAAGTTTGGCTTGGGTCATGCCCTCTGTTGAATCTACCATAGCATCCCTCATCCGGATGAGGTTCTGGGAGCCAATGCTAGGTGTCCTCGACCTCAGTGTCGTGTGACTGATGGTCTGCTTTGCGGTAATTCCTTGTCGTTTTATTACTGGTCTCAGCCTCTCTAGAGGGCTTGGCGATTGATGCGCCTACCCAACGTTTGATGGACGCATCTCTTCGTACGTTTGCACTTTTGTCAAGGGAAATTGGCCGTGCCCTGTCTACCCTTGTCCAGGCACGACACCAGGTCTGGCTGGCGCAGGCTCCTCTTACCGAGGCCTGTAATAGGACCTTGTTGAGTTTTCCTGTGGTCCCTAGGGAGTTGTTGGCTCTGTTGCGCCTTCGGCTCTGGAGCGGTCAGCCCAGGCTTCCCATACCAGGCAACGGCTGGGCGGCCTTCATCGCAGACGATTGCGACGCCATGTTGTGTGTGCCTCTGCGTCTTTTTTTGCGCACTTGTCCGGCACGTCTATGCCTTCTGTCGGGCAACCATGGCCTACTACGGGACCTTCCTCTGGCTAGTGGGATGTTTCCGGGAGTCTGGCTCGCGTCACTTGTCAGCCTTGGCAGTCCACTCGGTGACCTTCCCACCCTCTTAGGGCAGGGGGACTCAGAACTGTTACGGAGCTGGCGATGGGACATTTTGCCCTGGACCAGCTCGGTCGTTGGACCGCTCTCGTTCCCGATCCATGGGTCGTGTCTACACTGACTCGGGGTCGCACGCTACAGTTCCACTGTCACCCTCCCGTTCCTGGTCAAGTCTGTGTGATGGTGATTCACGTACGGGTGACGGTTCAGGCTCTGAACCGCGAGATGGACTCCTTGCTGGCCGGGGGCGCTATATTGCTTGTCGACCCCCTGCAGGATCCGGGTTTTTTTTTACTCAGGTGGCGGACTCCGCCCTGTTTAGACCTGAGGGGTCTCGACGTGTTTTTTTTTTACAGGCTATCCCTTCACATGCTGGGCATCAGGGATGGGCATGGGCGATCTTCCCAGGCGACTGGTTCGCCTTGGTCGATTTGAAGGACGCCTACTTTCATGCTCTGTTCCCGCGTGTATTCACGCGGTGCGTGGCTGCGGCCCTGCGTCCCCTACAGGCCAAGGGACTGGTGGCCCGGCCTTACCTGGATTGTTGGGTCATCTGTGTGCCCACAGAAACTCGGGTAGCGGCGGACGCGCACACATTGCTCCGTCGCGTAGACCTTTTAGAGCTTTGTGTGCACTGGCTGAAGACCGACTTGGTTCCGTCTCACGGGGTCGCGTTCCTTGGGGTCGCATTGGACTCCCTCACTATGACTGCTCGCCCATCGCCCTAATGTGTCGGGGGCATTCTACGAACGCTGCCCTCCTTTCTACCTGGCTGTGCACCCCCCCTTGTTGCTTACCTTACTTAGTTGGGTAAGCTGACTGCTGCTCATGTCACCCATCGGGGGCGACACGGTCAATGACATTGCTGAGGCTGACCCAGGTGCCCTTTCCCTGGGCTGTACCTTTTTTTTGACGGCCTGGGGGTGGCCCGCTTTACAGGGGTTGGAATGTGCTGGCCGATAATTCTGTCTCGGGAACGCCCTCCCCCGGGGGAGTGGAGGCCCCGCCTGGAGGTGGTGGCGGTCGTTTGGGAGACTTACGGCAAGGCGACTGTGGACCTGTTTGCGTCCCGGGAGACAATGCATTGCCCTGCTTGGTTCTCCGTGGCGGACGGTGCCTGTCCTCTGGGTCAGGACGCACTGGCTCACGACTGGCCGCGGGTCCTGCTTTATGCTTTTCCGCCGCTTCCCCTGATAGGCCCGACTCTCCTGAGAGTCCTTCAGTGGGGATGTCTGGTTCTTCTGGTAGCCCCCTTATGGCCGGGGAGGATCTGGTTTCCACTGTTGCACAGTCTCTGTTGCAGCTCTCTGATACATCTTCCCTACAGGACAGGCCTCCTGTCACAGCTGGGGGGTCGGATCCTGCACTCCAATCCTGGTTGCTTCCGGCTCTGGTTTGGCCGCTACGAGGCCCGGCATCTCGTTCTCGGAGTATGCCGGCGCCGTCGGGCATACAATGACTGCCGCCTGGGCCCCTTCCACACGGTTTCTGTGCGCTCATATGTGGGAGGCTTTTTGATGTCGTGTTAGACATGGAGATCCTGTTATTTTGACCTTCCTTCAGGCATTGCTCTCTCAGGGCCGGTCTCCGTCCACTTTGAGAATTTATGTGGCCACCATCTCTTGTTGGTGTACGATAGGGATGCGCGGTATAACCGGTACACGGTATAAACGATATAAATTTAGCCTACGATAGAGATCTGTCTTCTACCGGCTAACCGCAGAAAATCACAGTTGTCCGATTTAATCTTTACTTTTTTTAGTTTAAAACTCAATTTACCGATCGATCTACGTTCCCACCCTCATCTATGGTCATGAGCTTTGGGTTATGACCGAAAGAACAAGATCTCGGATACAAGCGGCTGAAATGAGTTTTCTCCGCAGGGTGGCTGGACTCTCCCTTAGAGATAGGGTGAGAAGCTCAGTCATCCGGGAGGGACTCGGAGTAGAGCCGCTGCTTCTCCACATCGAGAGGAGCCAGTTGAGGTGGCTCGGGCATCTGGTTAGGATGCCTCCTGGACGCCTCCCTGGTGAGGTGTTCCGGGCATGTCCCACCGGGAGGAGACCCAGAGGAAGACCCAGGACACGCTGGAGGGACTATGTTTCTCGGCTGGCCTGGGAACGCCTTGGGATTCCCCCGGAGGAGCTGCTCCAAGTGGCTGGGGAGAGGGAAGTCTGGGCCTCCCTACTTAGGCTGCTACCCCCGCGACCCGACCCCGGATAAGCGGAAGAAGATGGATGGATGGATGGATGGATGGATGGATGGATGGATGGAAAACTGCATAAGTGGTGTTGAAGTGTACAATCAAAGTTGTCAGAGTTAATCGATACTTTTTTGTGTTGAAAACTGTGCGTAAGTGATGTTAAAAGTATTTTCTTCGAGTGCTAATGCCTGGTACCCACTGCCCCGATGTCGGGCGGCTGAAGCGGCCGGTTTACATTCAAAGTCTATGAGGAGACGCGTGGAGTCACGGCGAAACGGGAAGCGGCGCGATTCGAGTGATCGAAGCGGCGCGGCGGCAGCCTGCAGTTCCTTTTCCACGCACGCGCGCGTCCAAATCAACCTAGGCGTCGAACTGCCAACGCCATAAAATTCGATCTCTGGTGGCTCGACGCGTCCAGCAAACAGTCGGGGGAGCCTCTGCTATCTGATTACACAACCACAACGGGACTTTTTTTGGACTTTTTAAACTTACCGGATCGAGCCTCCATGAATTGGAACCAAACTCCGGTAAGAAACGTGACATTTTTACAGTTGCTGCTGACAGGCTGCTGTTCTCTCCAGTGTAGATCACCCCAAACATAAAAAAAAAACGTTTTAATCTCATCAAAGACCGTCGGAGGTGCAGTTAACACAACAACTGAACCCGGAAAACGAGCTAGAGACCCCTCCCTCTGCCACCCCCTAGTGCGCGTCATCAGACGGTCTTCAGTGGCCAGTGGGACCGTGACAAGCGGCCAAAAGGGGGCGGCAGGCGCGTTTCGAGTTGTGCAGTGGGGACCAGGCATAAGCTACAAGCTAACTTCGTCCGGCTTGTGTTGCCATATTCGGACGCATGCACAAAACGCTGCGTTCCGTCGAGTTTTTTTTTGTTGTTGTCGAAAGTTAAAGTAAGCGTTGGTCAGCTTTAAATTAGAGTTGTCAGATTTAATCTTAACTTTTTTTAGTTTAAAACTGTGCATAAGTGGTGTTAAAGTCTTTTCTTCGAGTGCTAAGTATTGAAGCTATATGCTAACTTCGTCCGGCTTGCCGTAGTTTTGCCTTATTCGGACGCATGCGCAAAACGCTGCGTTCCGTCGAAAGTTTTTTTTTGTGTGTGTCGAAAGTTAAAGTAAGCGTTGGTCAGCTTTAGAGAAACCTGCCCTCTGATCTGTGAATAGAACGCTGTGTTGTGTGATTTTACTGCGAGACCCTCTGGTCAAAGCCACAGGCTGCGTCTCAATTCAGGGGCTGCGTCCTCATGAGGACTCAGCCTAGCTGGGCCAAGTAGGCCGCGCACTCACAAGGCCGGGTGGGCTTGACGAAACTGCTGAAATGGGACGGTCTAGCCTTCCGGAGAGCCGGCATTGAAGTGGGTGGGGCGTTCTCTTGAAATGGGTGGGAAGTGTGCGCGCTTGGTGTGTGTGTGGAAAGAGAAGGGACGCCGCAGCTGAATATATATATATTAGTGTTTCTGAGTTTACTGTTTGTTAAGAACTGATTACAAATTAGCTTATTTTACACGTGCGTAGCAAGGATTTTCTGAGGGGCTATCGTTTAAAAGAGAGAGTGGACCTATGAAAGGCAAGTTGCCCAGTAGCTCAAATGGTTAAGCATCCTGCGGTTGGCGCAGAGTTACTTTTCTCGAAGCTGGTTCGAATCTCACTCGGTACGGTTAAAACTTATTTTACGTTTGTCTTTTATTGGATAAAAAAATGAGGACTGAGATTAAAAAGGAGTTTGTGAAACTCCTTCTTTTTTTTATCCAATAAAAGACAAACGTAAAATAAGTTTTAACCGTACCGAGTGAGATTCGAACCAGCTTCGAGAAAAAGCTCTCTGCGCCAACCGCGGGATGCTTAACCAATTGAGCTACTGGACAACTTGCTTTTTGAGGTCCACTCTGGGTTTTAACAGATCGCCCCTCAGAAAATCTTTGCTACGCACGTGTAAAATAATCTGATTTGTAATCAGTTCTTCAAAAACAGTAAACTCAGAAACACTAATATATATTCAGCTAACACATTGAGCATTGAATTGTCTTATTGAGCAATGTGTGTTTTTAAAAGCAATGTGTTTTTAACTGAGCAATAGGTTTTTATTTTATATGCTTTTAAATTTGTATTGTGTTCATGTGACTGTATTGTTGGCAGAAGTGTTGTTTAGCGTACGATGTCCAAGACAAATTTCCCCTTGGGGACAATAAAGTATATATCTATCTATCTATCTACATTTTTTGTTAGTCGTTTCTGTAGTTAAATTTTAATGAGATATATTCACGCTGAGGTTGTTTGAGATGACTAAATAAAGGTTGAATGAATATTCGCGCTGAGGTTGTTGTCAGAACGAGCTGATGACTCAACAACACGCAGCAGCCCCGACCCTGCACGCAGAAAGTCCCACCCCCCGCGAAATCTCTGCTGGCGCTATGAATTCTGGGATAGCCTCCGTCTTGAAGGTTCCACGGATGCATCCTTCGATTTCGGCAGGAAGTAGGCCGCATTCCTCGGCCGCATGAGGAGGAGTCTTCGAATTGGGACAGTCCTCCGCGCGGGGCAATGACGCATGCGGCCGACAAATGCGCACTCATGAGGATGCAGCCCCTGAATTGAGACACAGCCACAGAGTAAACTGGTTCTTCTTCTGGTCGCCTTGTCAGCTCTCCTTAAAGCTGAAGGAGACGCCCTCTAGAGGGTTGGAGGGTGAAGTGTTTTCAGTGTAAAATGCTGCTCTGCTGTTCGTTTCTAAGTGACAATATTGGAAACTGTTAAGAGTTAACAACATATTCTTTAGTTTAAAACTTATGGCTAAAACTACACAAGATATTTTTATATTTTGCACTGTTTTGCACTGCAAGAAAGAAGCCTAATGCTTGAGTTGTTAATTATTTAAAAACTCTGGACCTAGTAGTGAAATTTTCTTAATAGAGATTATTTTGTGGTGTAGCAGTTTTCGAAATAAATTATGGCAAAAGGAACACCCTATGTTTGTTTTTTTTCATTTCTATTGCAATTTTTATACCAAAAACATATCGCGATACATATCGTTATCGCCACCCTTCACAATACATATTGTGATATGAATTTTAGGCCATATCGCACATTCCTAGTGTACGGCTATGAATTGTGTGACGATGGGCTGTCACAAGGACGTTTCTTGTTGCGCCCTCCCTTTCGCCCTGTCGTGCCTGTGTGGGACCTCTCTCTCGTCCTCGCTGCGCTGCGTTCTCCCCCGTTTGAGCCATTGGCGGCTGTGGGCCTTGAGTTCTTGTCTGGAAAGACTGTTTTTCTCCTTGCCATGGCTTTGGCAAAGCGGGTGGCTGAACTGCACATGTGTCTGTTCACGAGTCTTGTTGCCGCTAGAACCCGGCTGGTTCTGGCGTTACTATCTGACCTGTCGTGGGATTTCTTCCTATGGTGACCTCGTCTGCGTGCCACTCGCTGGATTAAAACAACTCTTAATGTGTGGAAAAATATTGTCAAAAAAAATGCACTAGAACACGACCTAGCGGCCATAAAATGGATTGCATATGATTCAAATTTCACTCCAAACAAACTGGATGCCAGGTTTAAGAACTGGACCTCCAAAGGAATTACTGCTTTATGTACAATAATGAACAACAAAATCTTAGATGATTTCGAAACTCTTAAGAGGAAATATTCTCTGGACAAGCAGGACTTTTATCGATATTTACAAATAAGAAACTTTGTTATTCAAAAAATTGAGCCAATTACTGATAAGAATATAAACCTAATGGAAATCTTTATTAATGCCTACAAATCAAAAATCACAGGGAAAATTATTTCACTTATATATAAAAACTTAACAGATCTAAAAAACAATTCAACACTACACATTAAAGCAAGATGGGAAAGCGAGGGCAATTTAACAATAACAGAGGAGGAATGGACACTAATGTGGAGAAACCAATGGACATATAATAAATCCTTACAATGGCAAGAATATGGATGGAAAAATTTTGTAAGATTTTTTATCACACCTGCTCAGAAAAGCCACTATGATGGAAATCCTCCTATATGCTGGAGAAAATGTGGAAATCAAGATGCAAACCATTTTCATGTCTTTTGGGACTGCCCAATTATAAAAGATTACTGGAAAGAGATACATAGTGCCTTACAAGAAATTTTCAAGCGAAACATTCCTTTGGAAATCAAGCTTATGTATTTTGGCATAATTCCTCAAGAGTCTTCAAAAAAAACAAAATATTTGATGACTATTTTATTAACAGCAAGTAAGAAAAACATTACAAGAAAATGGTTATCACAAGACAAACCTACCTTAGATGACTGGATCGACATAACATTTAATATATATAAAATGGAAAAAATAACAGCCTTTCTCAACTACAAGACTGAACAATTCTGTCAGAGGTGGCAGAATTGGGTGGACTATGTAAAACTTAAAAGAATTGATTTCATATTTTGAAAACAACCTTGATAAAATCACCCAGATAATCCACTCTCCTTAGTTTAACCACTCAACATTGTTGTGCTTTTATTTTATATGTTTTGGTTGGTCGTTTCTGTTTATTTATTTATTTATTTATTTATTTATTTTTTCGCTATGTCTGGGTTGCTTTTTTACTTTTTAAATTTGTTCTTTTTTTTCACACTAATTACTAATTACATTATAAAATTTCTCAGGGAAGTGAAGTTGAAATTTTGTCTTGACTCTCATAAGACAATGCTATAATTGTCCAATACAGTATATTTTAAATGATGACGTTCATTTTGTGATATAGTGACTTTTTATATTGGACGTTTTTCTGTTAAATACTTAAAAGTTCTGTAATGTATACTTTCTTGGGAATTTATGAAAATAAAAAATTACAACAAAAAAAAAGATAGCACACAGACATAACATAAAATTTTTAATGTGGTCTCCTTTAATAACTGATTACAAATCAGCGTATTTTACATGGGCGTAGCCAGGATTTTCTAAGGGGTGATTCCTTAAAAGCAAAACTGGAACTATACATACCCAATGGTCGAGTGGTAGAGCGTTGGGTTTCCATTCCAAGCCTTTTCTCGACTCGGGTTCGAATCTCACTCACGACAACTTATTTTACGTTTGTCTTTTATTGGAGGAAAAAAAAAGAAGTTTGTGTTAACACAAACTCCTTTTTTTTTCTTCTGTACAACCTGGACGAGCTCGGCCATGGAGGGCTGTGCAGTGTGAAAACGGCTACTGTGCAAGAGGCGGGACATCCTGGAATGGTTGCGAGTTCATCACAAGGCCTGAATGTAATCTAAGGGCATATTTTTTTTATAACTAATTAACTTTTGAAGTCAACTCAATTCAAGATATCCACTAAACCAACTTACCCTAGGAAACACAACAAGTGCCAGGTTTAGTGTGGTAGTAGCTGAGTATATTCCCCAACACATACTCAGTTTAGCCTGCTCATATCTTCTAAAGCATTTCATGGATTGTAATCAAACTCTCAGAAAGCGATTACTGAATGTGCATCTAACATTTCCAAATCATTTTGGTTCAGCCCAGTTCAAGAGGGCTGCCACGAATGAGCAACCTTGGCCTCACAAACAAAAACATAAAAATGACTAAATGAAAGTCTATTTATTTTAACTTACAACAACAAAAATGTGTTTTTCCTTTTATTCATGTCCAATTTCACAAAAAATTAAATTAAATTGGGAAATGTCGTGCAAATATTTGTCCAGAAGTTTGAATAAGTCACAGAACACTCTTTTACGGCCCTGACTTGTTCACACCAATTGCTGAGAATGATCAAGTGAAAGTCTGTTCCTTTGTCCATCATGACAAAAACAATTTTCATGGACCAGTCATAAGAATCCTCTTCAAAATCAGCAGACAACTTGCAGCAAACAACTTGATTTGCAATAGCTTTCAGACAGATCCTAAGCTAGACATTTGTGCAAGACCGCCCTTACACTTCAAAACAAACCAATTTACAGTCAACAACTTCTATTTTGCACCAAAAAAAATACTGTATATAAATGATTAAGATATTTGGAGCTGAGTATTTTTAGCCATCAGCACAGTAAATATATATATTTTTTTACATTTCTTTTGTCATTGCTGTATTATAGTGTCCAGTTTTAAGCCAGTTACCTCAGTAAAGTGAAACACAGTTTGTTTCAATGAACCCATCCAAGTGTATTATGTGAGGTTTTGCTGAATTTAATATTTGACCCATTTTTATGGTTAGTTTCTAACCAAGCTTTTCTTACAATAAAAGCCAAAAGGTAAAAGCTTTATTTTTTTTGCTAGGTCTTCTGGGCAGGAAAAGTTCCTTCTGCATCAGAGGGATAAGTTATTGTTGTATTTTTTTAGCTCTGTATCTGGATGCCCTGTGGCAGAATAGAGAGTTGATGACTATCTAATGTCCAAACCAGTATGCTCAAAACAGTAACCCACTGGGTCTGCAGATATTTTCTGCAGAGCACAGTCTCAGGGAGCAGAGGGAGTGGGAGTAGGTTGTCTGTGTATTTCAAAAGAAGGTGGCATTGTCTGAGAACTCATTCCATCAGGAGAGGGTTAAAAGCTTTTGACATAAACTTATGTGGGTGAAATGGCTGTGAATTGAGCAGAGTGAAGCAGGCATTAGAACTAACCTCAATAAAAGTGGAGGCACTGTTCCTACTTATAAGTACAATTGTTGAGTGTACTGCATTTAGCTAAATAGGTGGCATTAGTAAATGTAATGCCAATTACATTTCCCCTATCATCAATCATATCTATCTTAATGTTGCCACCGGCCACCAGTTTGTGCTTCACCTTTACAAGCATGAACATGTAGCAGGACTTTTAGTAAAAAGAAGCTGGGTAATGGGTTTAAGCGGATTTTTAATTCAAATTGATCAGTGCTGATTTTTTTTTAAATTCAAACTGATCAGTCACTTTAATATATGCTATTTGAAAAGAGTATTATTATTATTATTGCAATGGTTTGTTATCGGGGTGTTCAAGGACTTTAAAAAAAGGCTTCAGTTAATCCAGAATCGGTCAGTCTGTCTGGGTAATAAAGACTGGGATTCACGAATATGTTTACTGACAAGTCTCAAAGCTTCTGGTAAGAGTTCTTGTGGTAAGATGAGACAAAATATGAGATTTTTGGCGACAAGCGCCATCAGCTGATCACAGAGCCAAAAGTGAGACATAAGAACACTGTACCTACAGTGACACATAAAGGAGGTTATGCTCTTTGGTGGTCTGGAGCAGCTTTGCTGCATTTGCTGCAGGGTGTCTGGAATTTGTGCAGGAAACAAAGAAATCTTTAGACTATCAAGGTATTCTGAAGCCAGATGTGCCACCCAATGACAGAAAGCTTGGTGAGTTGCAGGTCACAAAACCTCCAACTTGACAATGGCTCTTTTTGTCAAGGCCAGTTTTGTTAGTTTGCTTTTAAAATACATATTTTAAACATTTCAAAAATACTTTCATTACCTGCTTTTCAAAAAAAAACAGTTGCTATTATTAGCTCAGTCAGTTATTTCGGTAACAATTTTCTGTTTTTAATGAAAGGGTAAATGCATCCACATCTGTACACACTGCACATTCAGAGTTTTGTATATGTTCACCATATTTTCCAGCTTATAAGTCACTGTTTTTTGCATGAATTAGCATAACTGTAACTTATACAGTGAAGCAACTTATTTATTTCCCCCCATATTTTTAACCCAATTTTAGGCTGAGATCTGACGATTTCCTTCATTCTGACATGCAAAATTTTGAGCACTACCATTTTCAGTCAGTAGATGACCTTCGCCTAATATGGCAAGCCAATTATCTAATTAATAGGTATAAGTGGCTATTAATGAGACACTTGGCTTGCCATACAAAGCCACCTTTGTCTCGTTCCGGAACTCCTTGAGCAAACGTCGAATCAGCTGCACTTTGCCGCTCCACCCAGGCGAAATGCAGCTGATTTGACCGTTAAAGTGCATTTATTAAGGAAAAGTTCACCAGAGACACACCTTTGCTATAATTTCGAGCAAACAAATAATTGTTTTTAAGTGGTTATCTTGTATAATTTCAAAGAAATGCACTACGTGTCCTCCCTCTCCGCGCTCCTGCTTCCGCAAATCGGCTTTTGAAATGCAGCAGATTTAAAGGTCAAATTGCATTTTTTAAGGAAAATTTCGATTGAGACACACCTTTGGTATAATTTCGAGCAAACAAACAATTGTTTTTAAGTGTTAATCTTGTTAAATTATTGTTAAAGTCCTCCTGTGCATGCTCCCGCGGCCACTATTTGGCAGCCAATTCATTTCTGGCGCAACACCGGACCAAATTTCCGGTTGGTCAGCGGTGACACATAACCAACGTGACGCATCAGTGGTGATGCATAATAGATGCGACTTATATCGTGAAGTGACATATTTATGTTTATTCCACTTTATTAGACATATTTGGACTAATGCAACTTATACGGTGGTGCAACGTGTACAGCAGAAAATACGGTAGCTACTGTTCAAAATATACAATTGATTGTATTGTAATAAAAAAAAAATAGTCTGTTGTCAATCTTATGTTGCACCTGAGGTTTTGAGTCCCTGCTATGGCACAGCCATCACTTGAGTCTTTTTTGTTGTGAACAGGAATTTTTTATCTCCCTTGTTATTCATACAGTAACTGTTCTTCTCTACCTGAATTCAAGTCAACACCTACACACACAAAAAAATAATAATTCTAGTCCTCAGCACCCTTCTCCGGCCACAATGAACCCTTTCTCCTATCTGTACATGGACTGGAAAAATTAAATCAGATCGGAAAGAGGAGAATATTTTGTCTTTTTCAAAGGGAGTTCTGTTACAGTCCAATTCACTAAAAAGAGACAGTACATATTATTGTCATGTTTGGTAAGCAATTTGACAATTCTTCAGCGTTTAGAAGTTCTTTTATGAGTTAATGAGTCCTCCCTCTGCGTGCTGCCGCAACTGCAACTCGGCTTTTGCAATGCAGCTGATTTGACTGTCAAAGTGCATTTATTAAGGAAAAGTTCAACAGAGACACACCTTTACTATAATTTCAAGCAAACAAATAATTGTTTTTAAGTGTTAATCTTGTTAAATTCTTGTTAAAGTCCTCCTGTGCACCGTCCCGCAGCTGCCATTTTTCAGTGTATCAATTTTTGGCACAACACTGGCCCATGTTTCTGGGTGGTCAGCGGTGACACATAATTAATAATAATAATAATAATGAATTCAATTTATAATGCACTTTTCATTAATGAAAATCTCAAAGTGCTATAAAGTGCAACAGAATTAAATGTCAATAAAACAAGTCATTTTGATGCAACTTACACGGCGAAGCAATTTATTTATGTATTTTTTTCACCTTATTAGTCATATTTGGACTGATGCGACTTATACGTTGGCGCGACGTGTACGCCGGCAAGTACGGTAACATTTAAATTTACTAGGAAGTTCATGCTCAGTAATCCAGTTATCAAATCCGATAATTCTCAATCAGGTCATCTGGACAGTTTCTTTTTAGTAGAAACGAGTGAGGGTGAAACGTTTCTACTAAAAAGAAACTGTCCAGATGACCTGATTGAGAATTATCGGATTTAAATGTACTGTTATTTTACATATTTGAGTTTAAACTTTAATGGATTTATATCTTATAAAGTTTTGTTATCCTAAGGAGCACAGGTATTATGAGTTCACAAGCAAAGTGCTTCACTTAAGTACATTGTATTTATAGCCTTCTAAATTGTATTTGATGTGTGTGAGGGATAAAAATGATCAAAAAGGCTTTAGCACTGTGGCGACACAGTGGTTAGAGAGTTGCCTCACAGTCAGAAGGCAGCAGGATCACCTCCTGACCTGGGGCCTTTATATGTGGAGTTTGCATGTTCCTCCTATGCAATTGTTGGTTTCCTTTCACCTCTAAAAACATGTATACAGGTAGTCCTCGGGTTACGACGGCCTCAAGTTACGACTTTCGGGGTTACATCACGCATCTCATAAAAAAAATAATAATAATAATATTTTGAAAAGCCAGTTCCGGTTGTACTTCCTGTTTGACGGTAGAAGTAGCAGTAGCTTGACGCAGCGGAAAAACACAGAGACCCGCTCTGGACCGAGTTTCACAGCAGAAACAGCAAAGCAGTGGAGGTGGAGACCTTACTGGACAGAGGTTGACTGCGGTTTTACAACGGAATACAGCAGATTGACCGTTCTGACGGCGGTTTTACGTTGTAAACAAAAGGTGCACGGAGCTGGACCGTGTACGGTTTCACCAGACGGCAGAAACAGCGAGCTGGACCGGAGGTGCAACGAGCTAACATGCTAACAGACCTTGCTGTAAACATTGTGGACCACATGAAGTCGCAGGAAGCTGCAGAGCTTGGAGGTGCAACGAGCTAACATGCTAACAGATGGAGGAAGAATTCACCAGCTCCCAGTAAGAAATTAACTCTTTTTTTTCCCTTCATTATGGCTCCAAATGTACTGTATGTGTTTTTTGATAATTATGTAGGGTACTGTGTTAGGATAGGCTAAGTGCTTGGTAACTGTACAATACCGTACATGTACGTGTATATGGGGCGGCCAGTGTGTATGTGTTTTCCGACTTATGTCGAAATCCGGGTTACGACGGGTGTAGGAACGGAACTCTGTCGTAACTCAAGGACTACCTGTACAGTATTAGGTTAACTGGCACCTTGAACGGTTCTCTATGTGGCTCTGTGATGGACTTATGACCTGTCCAGGGTGTAACACAGTGACCTCTGGCACCAGCTTCCACACAACCCAGAAAAATGGATGGAAAGATGGGTAGATGGGCTTTACCCCCCAATTCAGTTGTCTACTATACAATGAAACACAAGTGGGCAAGCAGTGCTATTCTTAAACAATATTATTTGCAGAGAAGTATGGATAGTGGTGGTGCAGAACTTAGAGAACAAGGTTAGACTGTCATTGTAAGATCACTAGTTTGACCCCTCGAACCGACAAAATCAAAAACTTGGTGGAAAAGGTGAAGCACCCACAACAGCATATACTCTTGCTTGCCCTGCTCTGGGCCCTTGAGAAAGGCCCCACCATCTGCTCCCCCAGGTGCCCTTGGTGGCAGCTCTCTGCTCCATACAGAGGGCTGTGGTAGCTCGGTGATTTGTAGTTGGCATCCGGCGTAAAAACAATTGCCAACTCTTCGTATTAATTAGTTTGCTGTGGTGGCCCCTGAGGAACAGAGCAGCGGAATGAAGAAGAAGAAAAAATGCATATATATTTGCAGAGAAGTGATACTTAAATTTCACAAGGCCCTGATTAGTTTAACTGATGCAAGTTCTTAACAAAAAGAAAAAAAGCCCCAGAGTTCGTATTAAAAATAATGGTGCCATCAAGAAATTTGATAACAAAAATCAATCAATACATAAAAAAGGTAAAGGGTTAACCAGACAGACTGATTTTAAAATTAGACTGATTCGGCAAAATAAGATGGAAAAACCATTACAAGTCAGCACATTTAACAAAGATAAAATAAGAAAATTTATACTAAAATAAAATAGAAAAAAGACAAAACAAGAACCTAAAAAAAAATCAAGATAAAATTAAAATAATATGGAACATATACATTCAAAAATCAACCAGGCGAAAATCTTTTTTTTTTCCCTGTTGAAAGATAATTACCTCATCATAAGTTCCCTAATGTTTATAATAAGGTAATTAAGTGAGGAGGGAAAAATCAGGAAAATCTTTAGAACTGATGGGATTGTTAATAAGTGCCTACCGACCATATAATTCCCAACTAAGGGACGTATGTGGCAGATATTAATGAGGCAAATTAATTACAGTGAGATATTATATTAATGAATCCTTAGAAAGTTGCTGAATCAATGATACTGATTACTTTATTCATAAATAATACTTGGTTATCTTCAAACCAGCTTCTAAGCAACACAAATTTGACAACAACTCATTACGTAATTATTTCTACAAAATTAGGGCCATATATCTATCTGTGTACCTCCATATACCTAATCAAATTTTACTTAATGAAAAATAAAGCAATAAACCAAATTAAATAATTACAATCAGAAGTGCCGGCACATATATTACTGCATTTGTTAATGTTTGCCTGAATGATATTTTTCTCATCTTTTTATTTAAAACAAAGGATGCTGGTATATTATAGAGGCATACTGTTGATTTTTTATTTTTTATTTTAAGTAACTGAAAACGCAAACAAATCCTATTTCGAACGTTAAACTATTTCCTTAAGAATAAAAATATGAAGCATTTGCTACAGTTCATAGATATTATGGTAGCAGCAATTGTAAATAAATCAAAATCGTTTTAATATAACATCATAATAAAATCAGTAAAAATCAGTTTTGATGATTACAAAAAGGCATCCTCTCATTTTTCTTTTTTTCAGTTTAGTGTACACTTTTATCATGCAAAAACCACAACAAGATCAACGGTTGTCTTTTGAAATGTGCTAGCTCTGATATGTCTTTGGAATGTTTGAAATTATGTTAGTAACATTTCAAACATGCTTAATGGAAAAATAGGTTTGCATGGTGTTTGTGCCCAAACAGCTGCCCCCTCTTTCTAATAGGATGATGTATACGGACGACAATTTCCCACATCGGACTGAGTAGATGGCCCTATCTATTACTTGTTGAGCCATGTGTCTTAACAACATCGATGAATTCATTATGGTGACAGTTTTCCTCGGCATAATGAAATGCCACCCAAAAATTGGGTGTTTGAAATGGAGAGGCGAGAAATCTGTCCCAATTAATAAAATCCATCGTTTTTCTCCTATTACTTTTCATGCTGTTGAATCTGATGCTGCTTCTGAAGGTCTCTTCGACATTTTAATGTGCATCTACCCCAGCACACAATACTTTACTTTTACTGTGACCTGGCATGTATAAAACATTTTAACTAAATCTTAATTTAGTTCAAATCATGTAATAAATGGCTGCAGATTTAGCCCTGTTTGGACTTTAGGACTTTATGAGAGCTGGTAAAGTTTTCAAAAATTTTCAGAAAAAGAGCTCCAGTACCTCCCTTATTAGCTACTTTAGCATCAGTCCATCATACATTGGTGGACCATACTTCATAAAAGAAAATAAGATGCTAAATTACATTCATGCTTTTGTACATATGTTGAAATAAATAAAACTGAGGTTAAAAGAAGACATCTGAGTTTTATGCATTAGCCTGTAATATCTATAACCTTTGGGATATTTTCTTTTAATAATAATAATAATAATAAACTTTATTTGTATAGCACCTTCCTACAATGCCTTGCATTGACCAAGGTGCTTAACAGGATAAAAAGATGAATAAACTGGAACAATAAATCAATGAAAATAGAATAAGAAACAACAGCAATAAAAGAAGGCAATGGAAATAAAAATGCTACATACTAAAATACCAAAAGTAATAAAAGTTACACACTGAAAGCTTTTTTGAACAAGTGGAAATAAAAAGGCAATGGAAATAAAAAATGCTACATACTAAAATACCAAAAGTAATAAAATTTACTTTAGTTTTTAAATGACCAACCTTGTTGAATTTTAATAGATTATTAAAACTAATTTATCTGTGCAATCTTTATAATAAATATTTTATTAAATAACAATATTATTAAAATGAACACTGGCAAGGAATATATTTTTTCATGATTTTATTTTATTTCATTTAAATCTTTCAAATCTATTTGGATTTGGATCCTTGAATAATATGAGTAATTCCCCAGAAAGTTGTGAATGTCTCCTATCATCCTCGTTTAAACCCATATCGCTTTTGCAACATGCAAAAATGGGCTTTAGTTGTAAGTATAGAACATACTTTTTGGATCGTTTGACTGTATTTCAGGTCTTCATCATCTGTTCCTAATGTAGTATAAAAGACTAAAGTAGATTTAAGTGTTTTTTGTAAGTAAAATGTCATTCAGTCAGGTGGGAATTGGATCTCTGTCATTTAAGAAATTGGGATTTAGTTTTAATATTATCCTCCAAACTAATTTGCAAAGACATTTTATGACATATATAAAAACCTCAGAAAAAGAGTTATAGTTATGCTGGAAAATGTCATAGAATGATTCAATTTTCAGTCCCAAAAATGACAATTTCTCTCCAGGAGTGGTCATCTGAAATGGTCTAAAAAGGAAAGATTTGCAACCATTTGTGAATTAACAGAAGAACCATAGATACTACTTGTAAGAAAGACATTTCTTTCATCAGCTTAAGTTAATTTTATTGCCTCTTTTATCTGGAGAATGGTGAACACAAAGGTGTTCATAAAGAAAGACTGTTCTCTTTGAGCAGGGATGGCTCGGCGTCAAACATAAAACCTTGAACCCTGAATCATGGTTCTCTTCAAGAAAATGACCAAATGTGTTTTTGTGAACAGAATTTTACCAGAAAGTGAACCGTGCAGTAATTAATTTAAGTTAAGGGTTAATAATGGTTGATTTAAAAGTTCTTATTGAAGAATTGACATTAAGGATGTGACTGCGATCAGTGGCGGCCGGTGACATCAGCCACCATGGGGGGCTATTTCTACAAAAAAATTAAAAATAATAATAAATAAAATAAAAAAATAAAAAAATAAAAATATTAGGAAATGAAGGGGATAAGGACAAAACAACAAGAATAAGAAAAGCACTGCTTATGTTTTTACAAAACACTAACATTAAAATAAAATTATATTTACTTAGAGACTAGCCTTTATAAATAAAGGTTGAATGAATGAATGAAAAACTTAGGGTAAGGGACCATGAGCTGCACGCTCGCTCATGCTCAGTAGAGTCAGAGAGTCTTTATTGTCATTTGCACCGCATGTGGTACATGTGATGAAAACGAGATTATGTACACGGGGTCCCAGTTACATCCAACAACAAATGCAAGCAAAAAACAGTAGGTGGCGGCATGCACCTATCAGTTGCTTGCAATCCGCCAATAAACACCACAAGAAGAAGAAGAAGGAAAAAAAACACGAAGAAGTGTTTGCTGCCGTCAAAACAAAAGTGTGGCTTAATTTTAATAAAATGACCAGCTGTCAGCTCAGTGCAGTACTTGCAATAATTTTATATCGTGCAAAGGAGGGAAACAAAGTGGCTCATCTTTGACGAGCTCCACCGGATTATTTTCCCTTCATCATCCGGACAGGGTCCCTCAGAAGTAACAAGAGTGGGTCCGTCTCTATCAGGTAATAAAACTATAAACTACGATACAAACATTAAGGGCAGCTAACAAGTTATATTCTATTTAGAGTCAGAGTCAGTCAGAGTCAGAGTACTTTTATTAACATTGCACAAGTTTTCACCGGTACAGCGTGAATATGTACGCACAGTCATCCGGAAGAGGGCGAGTGTGTGAAGCTGCTGCTTATCAGACCACATGAGACATCATATCACATTATGTTCTTCAGCGCGGCCTCTCCCATCCGTATCGGGATGAAGGTCAAAGGTGTGAAAACAAGGAAAGAACCATGAGGGTCACAGCGTTGGTATTAAAAAAAGATGTATCACATTTTGTCTTTCAAGACACCATATGAGACAGAAAAAACTATACCAGAAGCACATTTAAGACAATCACATGTTGCATTTTGAGACTGAGGCAGTGAGACTTCTGTCCATGAGACATTCCAGATAGCAAACAGTTCTGAGGTGAAACCAGCCGGCCTCCGATAACGCTCATAGAAAAGTTCTCCGGGGGGGGGGGGTGTAGCGATAGTGCAGCTGTTTGCCTCAGAAAACACGTCTCAGGAGAAATTTGACATCCAGCCTTTTTCCAAGGCTGTTTAGGGTAAAGTCAGATAAGGATTACAAATATTTTTCACTTCAGGCAGACAGTATAATTCCTTCAGCCTTGAGTCTTGCTGGGCAACTCTGATATGGTCCAATTCTGGACTTTTTCCTCTGATCTAGCTGTGGCCCCTTAGATTGGGCAGCACGGTGGCACAACTGGTAGAGCTGCTGCCTCTCAGCGAGAAGGTTGCCGGTTCAAATCCCGGTCCGGGGCCTTTCTGGGTGGAGTTTGCATGTTCTCCCCGTGCATGCGTGGGTTTCCTCCGGGTACTCCGGTTTCCTCCCACAGACCAAAAAACATGCTTGTTAGGCTGATTGGTGACTCTAAATTGACCCTAGGTGTGAGTGTGAGAGTGGATGGTTGTTTGGTGTGAGTGAGACAGGTCCCTCTTGTAAATGAGTCCCTGTGACTCAACGAGGCTAGCCTGTATAAATAAAGGTTGAATGAATGAATGTTGACCACCAGCGTCCAGAGTCCCAATCCGAGCGGATGATCTGCGATCCTCAGAGATCGTGTTCACCTTCCGGATTAGCTCGTAAACAGCTGATTTCCGAGGTCACGGCGCAGATCAGATCGGGTGCTCCAGCATTAGGTACTGCTGAATCTCTCCCTCATTTGCCGATAGGCCAGTGCTCCACAAAACGCCAAAAAAGCAAAGTGCCGCCTTCGTAATCCAATTTAATCCAAATTCTTCACATTCCCTCAGAGCACACCGAGAACGAGACATCCTTTACATGCTTCCTTTAGGTCAAATTATTAATCAGTTCAACATTTCTTTTCACTGTTATGCCGACGATACACAGCTTTACATCAGGACTGGAGCATCCTCATCTTCCACCTTGTCATCTCCATCTTCACTCACTGCCCTCTCTGCCTGCCTGGAGGCAATTAGGGCATGGATGAATCAGAACTTTCTTCAATTAAACTGCTCCAAGACCGAGGCCATACTGATTGGCACCCCTCACCAGGTACAGACATCTACTATAACAACACTTTCCTTTTCTGGACAAGACATCCCCCTCTCCACCTCTGTTACAAATCTTGGAATAAAAATGGACTCCAATCTTACATTTGAAAATCACATTAAGCTTCTGTTTAAAACTTGCTTCTTCCATCTTCGAAACATCTCTAGACTTCGCCCATCCCTAACTTTTTCCGATGCTGAGAAGCTCGTCCATGCTTTTGTCTCCTCCAGGCTCGACTACTGCAACTCCCTGTTTATTGGAATCCCTGGCAAAAACCTTCAGAAACTTCAATATATTCAAAACAGTGCTGCAAGGATCTTGTTGCGAGTTCGTAAATTTGAACATATTACGCCCATTCTTCATAACCTTCATTGGCTTCCTGTCGCCTACAGAATTCAGTACAAAACTGCTCTCATTACACATCAATGCTTACATGGAACTTCACCAGATTATCTGAAGGATATTCTTATTCCACACTCATCCACCCGGTCGCTGCGGTCACAGAACAGTAATCTCCTTCACATTCCGAGAACCAAATTAAGGACCATGGGAGACCGGGCTTTCAGTGTGGCTGCCCCCCGCCTGTGGAACTCTCTTCCTGACTGTCTGAGGGTCCCACAGTCTGTGGTTGACTTTAAGAGCGGCTTGAAGACCTTTCTTTTCAACCGAGCATACTCTGCCTCCTCATGATTCTACTTTTGATCTTAGTTGATACTGTTATTGATTTTACTTGTTCTATTACTTGTTTTATTGACATTTAATTTCTGTTGCACCGTGTAGCACTTTGAGATTTTCATTAATGAAAAGTGCGTTATAAATTGAATTCATTATTATTATTATTATTACATCACCATCAAATCCATGGCGTATCTCTCATTTCGTCTGCGGGGATGGCCGGCTCCCCCATGCCTTGTTGAAATCTTTCAGTAGAGTTGAATTCCCATACCACACAATTCATCTTAATCTTCGTTCGAGGTGCTTCATGAGAGCTGCAGACAAGACAAAAAGCAGCAGCAGCGGGGGGGGGGGGGGAGAGAGAGGAGAAAGGTGACTGCCTCCTTCAGAAGCCACCTAACAAAGCGGTAGGTCAATTCAAATGCAAACACGATGCTAACGTTAGCTCATATCTTTTTCTTAGATAAACGACCTGAAATCAATGGCTAACACTGTTAACTTGGCTCCACAGTGTCCAAGTTAAATACATCAGTGTTACTGAATGAAGAGAGACACAGAACAGTTACAGAATATGTTGTGAAAAGGTTTCATCCCCTTTTCAGATGTGGAATCACCAACATTTAGGTGCTAATAATTGTTCATACTAAGTAATGTGACATGCTTGTTTATATGTTTGCAGGGACAACCATCAACACAAGTACACACCACCTACCTTGGACGACTTGTCAAATATGCTGGTGAAGATTCTCAGTCGTCCAGGACATGATAAATCAAAAAGGCGAAATCGCCTTTTTGACTTGTCAAATAAGTTAACCCCACTATAGATGGATGATGTGTCTGGGAGCAGATCCAGAGAAAACTGATGGAGCAGGTGAAATGTTCATGGCATGCACAACTGTCCTTTCTACTATTAAACTCTGAACTCTAAACGCCTAGTAATTTTCATTGTGGTCAACACAGGAAGACTGTGGAGATGATGTGGTCACTCACCATGCAGTCTGAGGAAAGGCTTAAGAATGAAAGAGCAGTGTAAGTGTGATGAAATTATATACATTCTCAATCTTAAAAATGATTTAATAATCTCTTTTTACTTATAATACTGATGAACCTGTTGTTTGTTTAGGAACAATTTGTCCAGGAGGAGATTTTGCTGAGGAAGACTCACAGAACATAATGTCCATGAAGAAACAAGTGGAGATGGCTGCAGATGGACAGGACATTTCACCAGACGTTTTCTGTCTGAGCTGAGGACCCTGCTGCTGCTGCTGTGGAACCAACACAAGACTTATCCTTTGCTGTCAGATCTAATGTTGCATACTCATATTTGTGTTCAATCTTCTCCCACACCCAGCAAACATGTTCTCCACTGCAGGAGACACTGTCTGTCCAGAACACACATACTAAATTCATAGTAAATTTAACAAAAAGGAAAAAGTTCATAGAATTAAAATTCAAACAGAAGTTCAAATTATTTCATCCTGAAAGAACTCTGGCTAACTACTGTAGCTCTTTTATAACATGATGGAGTTAAACCAAAACTTCTTTTTTTCATCTTCGAAATATTGCAAAGCTTCTGTCTACACTGTCCTTCACTGATGCAGAAAAGCTCGTCCATGCCTTTGTCTCCTCCAGACTGGATTACTGCAATGCACTTCTCTTCAGGATTCCTGGCAAGAACATACAAAAACTACAGTATGTCCAAAACAGCGCTGCCAGGGTCCTGATGAGAGTGCGTAAGCAGGGCCGGACCTGGACGTTTGGGGGCCCTAAGCAGGATATGTTTTGGGGGCCCTACTTTGCTTTGCCTTTGTAGACATTGAAAGATACACAAAACCAAATGCTGTATGTATGTAACCAAGCCCGTCGAATTTTCTCACCATTTGCAAGTGTTCTAAACATATAATGGTAATGAAAGCTTCTGTTTGACATGGATTTGGGGAATTCAAAGTCTCTGTCTACCTCCATGGGACCCCTTCTAACTATGTCAGCCCTTACTTGGTCAGACAGATGTGACGGCCATTGTGCAGGATCCATTGGTGGTGGTGGTGGAGCAGAAATTCCAAGAGCAGATGGTAGGTGACTTTCATCAGCAGTTACCACTGGATCTGAGGAGTAAAATCCATTGGAAAAGTTTAGTAACATCTGTGGACACAAAATTTGCATAAAAGGCATCCACAAAATGTCAGCAGACATCAAACTGGTAATTATTTTAATTGTGGAAAAATTAAATATCCTACTTCAAATAAATAAAGTTAACTTATGTTTTACTCCTTCTATTAGTTCTAGTATTCACACATTTGCAAAGGAAATGTCAGGAAAGACTGCTAAAACTAGCCCTTTTTGTTGTTATAAGAACAAATAAAATTCAGTTTAAAGTTAGTTTTGATCAAAGCTTGGAAGAGCCACTGCAGAGGGACCAAAGAGCCACATGTGGCTCCAGAGCCGCAGGTTGCAGACCCCTGCACTAGCCCAACCAAAGTCCAGGACCCCTTACATTTTAAGACAGGTTTACAAGAAATCTAAAATAATTACCTATCAGCCTCTTTCAAACCAGTTATGTGATCACAATCTGATATGCCTACCTTTGTTGACATTGAAATGCTGTGAACATTCTTACCTCTAGCCCGCGTTTGTGCTGGATGGATTTTTCATGCAGACGGACATCGTTCCTTCCCCCATGAGAGACACTAAAGTCGCAGTTACAAATCTTAAAAAACGCGTAATTGTGCCCCACCCGAAAGTAAATTCGCTGTCCCATTTTTCAAGATATTTACACGAAGTCTTAACTTTTTTGGCAGGGACGCGGACGCCTTCTCTCTCGTTACATCCATCTCTGTGTTTTTCCGGGTTTGTTCCTGACCGCGCCAGCCCTAACATCGCGAGAACTGCCATCGAGGCTACTGCAGGTGGCAGTTCTCGCGAGGCTAGTGACAGAGGCACCGGAATGTTTTTTTTAAATATATATATAATATTATAATACGGGAGATTTCCGGGAAAATAATAATTCGGGATGACGACGGGAAAGAGGGGTAAAATACGGTAGTTTCCCGGCCGGATTAACTTTGAATCTATGTTTTTTGGACAGGTAGTGAAACTACAGTGAGTCATTTTGTGGTGTGTCCATCATGGGGCCCCCTAGTGGCCACGGGGCCCTAAGCAGCCGCTTCATTCGCGTATAGGCAGATCCGGCTCTGTGCGTAAGTATGAACACATCACTCCTGTACTGCGTTCACTACACTGGCTTCCTGTTTCTGCCCGGATCACTTACAAAATTCATCTGCTCACCTTCCAGTGTTTGTACGGTAATGCACCATCTTATTTAAAAGAACTTCTCACCCCTCACTGTCCTTCCCGCACTCTCCGCTCTTCCAACACTCATCTTCTTCTCACTCCCAGGTCTCGGTCTCGCACAATGGGAGACCGGGCTTTCTCCTGCGCTGCCCCTCGGCTGTGGAACGCCCTGCCCTCATATCTGAGGGCCCCACAGACCGTGACATGTTTTAAAAAAGGTCTTAAAACCTTTCTTTTTATCCAGTTTTTTAATTAATTTATTGTGCTTTTGGTTTTTTTTGTGTGTTTTTTTTTTTGTTTTTACCCAGTTTTTATTTGAGTATTTTATCTGCATTTTGTGATTTTTTTTGATGCGATCATCTGTGAGGCACTGTCCTCTTGGTTGTTCCTCCACTTAGTTGCATTTATGGTTGATTTTAATCTTGCTTTTATTTAATGTTCATTGTAGCACTTTGAGATTTGTTTAATGTAAAGTGCGTTATAAATAAAAGTTATTATTATTATTATTATTATTATTATTATTATTATTACTACTTCTGTTGTGACTTGACGCTGTGAATAGCACCAATGTAAACTGGTTGTGTGAACCAAATCTTGTAAGAAAATAAAATGTTCAACACATTCTGACTTTGTCTTCTAATTAATGTATTATCACCCCCAAAAATGTGTATTTTGATGTAAGACAGGCTCAGAGAGTCCAGTTTTATTTTAACCATTTTAGTAAACACAAATTTGATGACCATGTTACATTACTGTATAAAACGTATAACACTCGAGCTAAATGACACACAAGATTTAAACACTGTTTACAACATCTTCTGATTTTAAATCACAGCTTTCTCGACTGCTCTTACTTGGGGATTTAAAAATGTATGCTGGTGAAGATTCTCAGTCATCCAGGACATGATAAAATAAAAAAAAAAGCTGTTCAATACTGTACAGAAACAACTGGACTTTGTCTGCTACAAATAAAGTCAGTTGTTTCTGTATTGAACACCTTTTTTGATTTTGAAAATTAATCAGTCATCCATCCATCCATCCATCCATTTTCTTCCGCTTATCCGGGGTCGGGTCGCGGGGGTAGCAGCCTAAGTAGGGAGGCCCAGACTTCCCTCTCCCCAGCCACTTGGAGCAGCTCCTCTGGGGGAATCCCAAGGCGTTCCCAGGCCAGCCGAGAAACATAGTCCCTCCAGCGTATCCTGGGTCTTCCTCTGGGTCTCCTCCCGGTGGGACATGCCCGGAACACCTCACCAGGGAGGCGTCCAGGAGGCATCCTAACCAGATGCCCGAGCCACCTCAACTGGCTCCTCTCGATGTGGAGAAGCAGCGGCTCTACTCCGAGTCCCTCCCGGATGACTGAGCTTCTCACCCTATCTCTAAGGGAGAGTCCAGCCACCCTGCGGAGAAAACTCATTTCAGCCGCTTGTATCCGAGATCTTGTTCTTTCGGTCATAACCCAAAGCTCATGACCATAGATGAGGGTGGGAACGTAGATCGATCGGTAAATTGAGAGCTTTGCCTTTTGACTCAGCTCTCTCTTCACCACGACAGACCGGTACAGCGCCCGCTTCACTGCGGACGCTGCACCTATCCGCCTATCGATCTCACGCTCCAGTCAGAGAAAGGTAACTGGTTGAACAGAGCTGCTCACTGCCATTGTATTATTATTTGGGTATTATGTGTGGGTTGTAGCGGTGGTGTCTCTCCACTTCTCAGAAACATCCAGGATGGACCAGAGGATCCCCTCATCATCACCTCCTGCCATGTCCTCCTGTACAGTGGAAGAAAAATGTTTAAGGGCTGCTACAAACAGGTTCATAAAACCATCTTTTTTGGTAAATGCAAATGCTTATTGTCAATTACCATGTGACGTGTGCTGCTGATGACTTGACAAGGTCACCCTTGTAAAAGAGATCTCAACGGACTCTACCTGGTAAAATAAAGGTGATTGATTGATATAGCAGACATCTGTTGAATATAAATTTTTATATTGTCTGATATTTAAGTTAACAGGTTTGACTTCAGCTCAAATTTTGTACACAAGCTTGAGTTCAAAACATGAACATCTGATAATCATAATATTAACACATGAACATCTGATATTCATAACATTAACACATAAACAGCAGACAATCATTATATTAACCCGTAGATGCATAAGTGGGGTCAAAAATGACCCCGAGGGTTGTTATTCTTCAAAAACTCTGAAACTAAAAGTTTTTACTCTTCCATATTCCAGGTATTCCTCATAAAACATGTTTGTGACTTCAAGCCATTTGAATTTTTTAAAATGTTTTTATACATTTTCAGAAATTGCAGTTTTTGTGTCACTACCCCAGTTTTTCATGAGTGGGGTCAAAAATGACCCCAAGCATTTCCTATAGAATCTCAAGGGTTTTCTTTGGGAACCTTTGATTCTTACCAACTGTGACTGTCAAGATACATTTTCTGTCTCATTTACACATCTGATACCTGCAGTCTCACCACAAGGAGGTCAGTTTGACACAGCAGCATACAAAGTACATGTATTATCTGCATTTACCAACTCCATGACTTTACTGTGATAGAATATCATGTTGGTCAACAAAGTAGACACTCGGCTAACTACAACATAATGTTAGTACTTACCGTAAGCTAGCTAACATTACACTAGTTTAGTAAGCCAGCTGATATTACTGCATTTGTTGTGTAGAGACTCATTGTATTCATAATTCCTTGTAACAAATGCAAACCCGTTAGGTAACCTATTATATATTATTATATATAAATTATTTTAAAAATCTGTATGCCTCTTTTAACACCAAGCCACAATTTACTGAGAAGTCGGTCAGGGCCTGCACCTGGGTTTAGCACCATCTCTCCAATAGATGCATGAAAGCAGTTTATCACTGAGAGTATATTAGAAGAGTAGCACGGTGGTGCAACTGGTAGAGCTGCTGCCTCTCAGCAAGCAGGTCCCTGGTTCAAATCTGCGTGCCTTTCTGGGTGGAGTTTGCATGTTCTCTCCGTGCATGCGTGGGTTCCCTCCGGGTACTCCGGTTTCCTCCCACAGACTAAAAACATGCATGTTTGGCTGATTGGTAACTCTAAATTGACCCTAAGTGTGAGTGAGAGAGTGAATGGTTGTTTGTCTCTATGTGGCCCTGTGATAGACTTGCAACCCGTCCAGTGTGTACACTGCCCCTCGCACAGTGATTGCTGGACATGGGCACCGGCGACCCCCGTGACCCAAAAATGAAAGAAGCGGGTAAAAGATAATGGATGGATGGATAGTATATTAGAAGAGATGTTGACATGAACAAACATGGAGGGAAGAAAAGTCACAATAAGCAGAGGAAAAGAGTGGAAAAATCTAAGCAAAGAGGAGCTCATGGCCTTCATTGGAGTGACCATTCTTGCACGAAGTGAGAAGAACTGGAATGTATCAATGTGTGTGCTCTTTGGAAGTTTTCTACACAACCCAAGGTACCCTGAACCTACCAACTGACATCACTGAAGCAACTGGAAGATGTGGAGTGACAAAAGTTGCAAACAAGTAACAGGAGAGAGGCACAGAGGGCCAACAGAAGAGAAAGAGTTGCCAGATGTGTCCAAGAAACAGACTGCAAAGCCACCAATTGGTGCAGGAAATGCAGTACTACAGTGTGCAATGGTCACAGCAAAAAGCAAAAATTTTGTGACAACTGCGCACAGTGAATAGAGAAAAAGATGTTTGTGTGGGCAGTGGGCACATGTGAGTGTACAATGTTCTGGTCGTTTGTTGATTCTCTTTTTTGTCCTTCAGAGAGATGGACATTCTAGCAATAATTTTTGAAGATTTTTGATGTTATTTCATGTGAAAAAATGTTATAAAAAGTTATGAATAACCATATTAAATGTCAAATCAGTCTTTTGTTGACCCAAATATAATAAATATAACTACCTTTAACCAAAATTAAAGACATCATTTAAATTCATTGCAAAAACACATTGATTCTAATTGGGGTCATTTTTGACCCCACTCATGGAAGAATGTAGGTATTGGTCATTCATGCATCCTAGGGTTAACACACATACATCTGATAATCAAACTATTAATACATAAACACCTGCGAATCATGATATTAAAATAACTTACTTCAAAACTGAGTAATTCCTAAGTAGATTTTCAAAAGTGATGTTCTTTGGAATAATGATACTAATATGGAAAAATATGTGAATGACTTGATAAATGTGTCAGGACTCCTTAAATGTGTACTTTTTGCTGATGATACCACATTTTTCTGTTTAGGTGAAGATGTGGAACAAATGTTGGAATTGATAAAGACAGAATTTGTCAAAATACAAACTTGGTTTAAAATCAATAAATTATCATTAAATCTAGAAAAAACTAATTACATGATATTCAGTAATAAAAAGAAAACTGTTGATGTTCCACTCAAAATTGAGGGTGTTGAGATTTGTAGAGTGAGTGAGGTGAAGTTTTTGGGTGTTATCATTGATGACAAACTGACATGGAAACAACACATAAATTCTGTAAGAATAAAAATAGCTAAATCGATTGCAGTACTGTACAAAGTCAGAGACCTATTGAATGATAAAGCTCTGTATTTTATTCATTCAACCTTTATTTATACAGGCTAGCCTCGTTGAGTCACGGGGACTCATTTACAAGAGGGACCTGTCTCACTCACACCAAACAACCATCCACTCTCACACTCACACCTAGGGTCAATTTAGAGTCACCAATCAGCCTAACAAGCATGTTTTTTGGTCTGTGGGAGGAAACCGGAGTACCCGGAGGAAACCCACGCATGCACGGGGAGAACATGCAAACTCCACCCAGAAAGGCCCCGGACCGGGATTTGAACCGGCAACCTTCTCGCTGAGAGGCAGCAGCTCTACCAGTTGTGCCACCGTGCTGCCCATTTATAACACAATCATTGTTCCACACTTAATCTATTGTATTGATGTTTGGGGGAAAGCGTAATCACATCGCTTGTCACTGTACGGCTGATTTTCCAGAAAAAACAAAAATAATACCGGAAACACGCTGTCGATATGCAGCGTTCACGTTAGACGAGTCCAGGCCTCCAGGGCGGCGCAAACTGCACCCTGAATACTCCAATAGTTTTGTGAAGATGGGATATAACTGCGCATGCACTACTGATAACGGGAGTCAATGGTTTAGCTGCCGGCGCCCACGGAGGACCGGAAGTACGTCACAATCAGAAAACGTTTTTTGAAACAAACAATATAACTCATCATTACTCATAAAATATTTATCCTACACAACTAAAAACATATATGCATACATTTCAAAATATTTTTATTTTATTATTTCATTATTTATTTTTTTTAAATTAAGTCTTCAAATGTTGAAGAGCTGCAGAGGTTCCAGAGGGGCGGCACCCTTGCGCCCTCTAGTGGCGGCCGCCCCTGATGTGACCCCTGCAAATAAAATACTTAAGCTACTCAAATAAGTGCAACACTGTCATCGTCCTTAACAAATATCCACATGCTATTTTAATTCCATTTGGTCAAATGGCTTTTCATAATTTTCTTGCATGAAATTTTAATTAAATTTAAAATTATGAACCAAGATATTCTCTAGTGTTTACAAACATTTGAGCATCACTGTGGTACAAAAAGCAAGAAACCCATTTTGTAAAATCATTCATTTTGCAATGAAATACTAACTGGAAACCACATAAAAACTATCTGTCCCTCTCAATGTTGTACAAAATGATGGGATGTGTGTCACTGGATAATCAGAGTCAGAGTCAGAGAGTCTTTATTGTCATTTGCACCGCATGTGGTACATGAGATGAAAACGAGATTATGTACACGAGGTCCCAGTTACATCCAACAACAAATGAAAGAGAAAAACAGTAATAACATCGAGAACTAACTAAGAAAAACATCAACTAGTAATACACTAAGCCTAATATAGTGGGAATAAACAGCAGCACGAACATGAGTTTGTATGAGCAGATGGTCACAGATGAACACAGATGAACACAGCAACAAGAAAACATATCAGCATCAGCATGATGTGATATTTTGCAGTGTTTATTTTAATTTTATTTTTATTTATTCATGAGTCTAACAGCCTCAGGGTAGAAGCTGTTCCTCAGTCTAGTGGTTCTACACTTGATGCTCCTCAACCTCCGTCCTGAGGGGAGTGGGGCAAAGAGTGAGTGTGCTGGATGAGTGAGGTCTTTCATGATACAGGTGGCTCTTTTCCTGCATCTAGAGGTGTAAATGTCTGTGATGGTGGGGAGACTGACTCCAACAGACTTCTGTGCAGCCTTCACCACTCTCTGCAGAGCTTTCCTCTCTTCAACTGTGCAGCCTCCATGCCACACGTTGATGCTGGAGCACAGGATGCTCTCCACTGCACACCTGTAGAAGGAGGTGAGAACTGGGCTGCTCAGACCAGCTCGTCTCAGCCGTCTGAGGAAGTAGAGTCTCTGAGATGATCTCACCTACATTCTCCCCAATGCTTTCATTGTGGGTCTTTGACATGGGCACAGGCATTTAGTGACATTCCCAAGTGTCACTGGCAGCACAGCAGGACTCTGTAAGGCTCCAGGAAACATCGTACATCATTGTCATAAGGCTGATCATGCACATCAGCAAGACCTTCCGTTCTGTAGCAACAATGACACCCATTAAGTTGTCT